>JARGCV010000048.1:1860000-1917500 GCA_034064705.1 Bothrops alternatus | reverse complement strand
AACTCTAAGTGGCTGTCAATACCATCCATGCCACCCTTTACATTAATGGTCCAGTCTTACCTGAAAGTAGGATCCAGATCTCCATATTTGGAAAACAAATGTGCTCAATAAAACAAAGGTATTTTTAATGTCATGGACTTTGTTTAGTGGCGTCTTACACTCTAATTGTCCTTCTAGTACAATGCAAAACATTAGTTTTAACCTTTAAAACTCTAAACCAAGGGCAGTCCATATATTTCACCTTTAAACATGTGCTTTGGAGAGTCCCTAAAGACATGTCCACCACCATAATAATGTTACTGAGTGGACAGGATCCATTTTATATGGGACGGCTACTGAAACATTTTAAGGACAGGAAGATACATTTGAATATTCATAACACTATTCACAAAACAGCTATATACACATAGCTATTTTAAAAATATTTGAGTACACTTTTTTCTTTTTTTGTTAAAATAGGATAGAGGGTATGGGTAGAGTACAAAGGTTTTTAAGTCTATATTTTTAGCAACTAAGGGCCATGAGGCACTGTAAATCCCACAACAATCTCATTAAAAACCTGCCATTTCTAAAGTATAAAAATATAACATGTACGACCATTGATCCTTCAAACCTACAGTATCCTTCCTCCAACTTGTAGTCTCCCGATATAATATACTGGGAACTGCATTTCCAAGTTATATGGAAGACAGTAGATTAGGGAAACTGGCAAATATAGACAGTGGCTACGTCCCAAGGGTTTTTCTTTCCCAGGAATTGAAACTGGCACCATAAAATATCTTTATAATTGCACTACAATCTTATCCCTTGTGGAAACCTCCTTAAGAGTTTAAAAATACATCTGAAAACTCAAGAACAACATGTCACTCGGCAGATGTCCTGCAGCAATGGCATTTATAATCCTTTCCACACCTAAGATAAAAATTATATTTACAGATGTTCAAGTAACTCATCCTGGTGAAAGAGGATCAATAAGAATATTTTCTACACAACAAAGAACCAGGTAAGTGTAAGGTTAAAGTGCTGCATTTCATACTGAGGTGATTGGGGTTTAACTCAAGGATGAAAACTCGGTGACCCTATGCCAATCAATTTCAACCCCATTTATTCCATTGGGTTGTTATGGGGGAAAAATGGAGGGGCATATGTTGCCTTTGGCTCTTGGTGAAAAAGTGAAATATAAATCAAATAAATAAATATGTTCTGCTCTCTATTTGTACCATGACAGTAAGAAAGATGTGGTGATAAACCATTTATTGTTTTCCTGTTGGACTGAATGTTGAGTCTGATAGGATCTGAAGTATGGAGAGATTTTAAGAGTTCCACCCACATGTAGTTTTCATGCTGAAGGTTAGAACATTTCATTCCTTGGGGAAAACATCAAACAATATGCAGGATCCTCATAAAGTTTCTATAAGACATCCATGTGTAGCTTCACGGAGTTCCCCCTTTCACTACAATTATTTTTATTGATTTGGTTCCAGAAGATTAGATCCTGATTATAGAAATAAATAAATAAGTGTTGAAGTTACTGGATGCCTGTAGAATGAGCTGTTAGACACGCTTGGGTCACTAAGATCGTTGTACAATAAAGTGAAAATGCCATAAAGAGGACATGAGCCCTCACTATCTTCCTGGAAGAAGTTGTGGCCTACATATTTTAAGTGATTGTTAGTACTTTATCTTCATTATAAAAACAGCATGGATATGAGCTCTGGAAGAAAATTTATTGTTGCTCCATGACACAATTAAATTACTAATGTCCCATTAGAGACTGCCAGTTTACCTCCAATTATGGCTTTTAAGTCTTTAATTTCAATATAATTTCCCTGATCTTAAAAAAAACCCTTCTTTTACAAGCACATTATTTTAAACACATGACATAAGTATGGATGAAGAGACTTTAAAAGTAAATATAATTTAAAAGCCAGGAGCAAAGAACAGTTGTCAAAATCTAATTTTATTATTAAGTTCATAGTCTGATTGTCTGCTTCTTTTTCTTTTTAAAAGAAAGCTCTAAGCCTTATTTTCTTAGATACTTCTGTTTTGATGGATCTTACTTATGTTTATGAATGGATTGGGGAGTTTTATGGCTACTTTATCAGGATGAATGTTTGTTTGATATAAGTCCTATCTTCTCCTGAATATAGCATGCAGTATATTATCTCAGTGTGTGTTACTCTCTTCTCCTGACCTTTCACTATTTGTCAGTAGAACAACAGCCAAAGTTTGAATCGAGTTGTGTTTCAAAACAAGTGCAGTATCACATAAAGCATGTTATAAAAAGGCTACCTTGAAGTTACCAACACTCAAAGGACAGTAGCTGGAACCTTATTTTCCAGGAGCAACCGCAGCTGATAAAACAACTCTAGTTAATAATCGCAAGGAGCTTGGGATAAGCATTTTTTTAGAGGTTCAGTCATAGTCTTTCTTGCCCCGTGTACTCTTCCAAGCATTCTTCACCTCTTTTCATTTTCCTACCAAGCATTCTTCCATTTTTACTTTTTTTACTTTCTACTCTTCCCTTTTCTCTTTCTCTTCCCCAACCAGCCAGTTTGGCAGAACCAACCAACCTTCCTTCCTTCCTTCCTTCCTTCCTTCCTTCCTTCCTTCCTTCCTTCCTTCCTTCCTTCCTTCCTTCCTTCCTTCCTTCCTTCCTCCCTTCCTCCCTCCCTCCCTCCTTCCTTCCTTTCCTTTCCATTTTTTAACAAAAAATCTGTTGTCTGGTATTTTATAATTAATTTTCACTTGAAAAATGTAAATGTAAAAAAATATGCTTTTTATTTTGACACGTTTCATCATAAAAAAAGCATTAAAATGAAGGGACTGAATATGAATACAAAACTGAATGTGAGCATGCATACATTGATGAAAATAACTAAAGTGTAAGGCCAAATTCTTTTATTGGTGTATAATAGATGTACAAATACAGCCCTTCCTCATTTACCAATTACTCAGTTAGTGACTGCTTGCAAGTGAAACAGTAATACACAGTAGTATACAGCAGTAAACAAGTCAGTTTCCAGTCAATCTGCGCACTTATGACTAAATTTCTGTGTCTGACAACAATGCACATTGTACTTGGTGTGAGTATTGCTGGCATTACTACTAGAGAAAATTTTATCTAAATGACGCAGCAACAATCCATGATATTCACAGTATTTCTCTCTCACAATCACATGGTTTACTCAGTGAGCATTTTGCAGGAACCCACTGCCGTCTCTAAACAAGGAAAGACTGTGTGTTCATATAAACACACCTAGACACACAGACATACACACCAACACATACCTGCCTACATAGCCTAATCTAATCAGATCCTGGGAAGTATCTCAAAATCACAAAATACAACAATATGTAAATTTGGGCTGAGTTTCCTAATAAGTCTGATCTTAGAAATGTTAAAACGTAGGAGCTTATAAGTAGAACCATTTGTCTGGGAAGAATAAGCTCTTCAAGTTTAGAAATCCTTGGCTGAGTCTCTAAACAAAGATGTGGGAAACTATTAATGTTTATATTAAAGATCTCCTTGAGGATTTATTATTCACTGTGGAATATGAGCAGCAATAACTTGTAAAACCTAGACTGTCACCAACAGCACTTTAATACCAGGCATCCCAGCAATATGGAACACTGGAAAAGGAATAGGAACTGATGGGAAGCAAATGTTAAAACACCTCTCCTAGCTTTCAAAGTTCAAACTCAGTCTGGGTTATCCTGGAGGAATGACAGAAGATGGAAAAGTTGAGCTGGGAATGGGATTATTTGCCTTTTAAATGTTTAAATTGTTGACAGCTATGCCAATAAACCTGCAGTCAATTGTTTGCAAGTAAAGCACTACTAAAACTTAAAATTGACTATCAAAATCCAGCAGATTTTTAAAAAGTGGATCTCTTTCACACAGATACTCACACTGGGTTTTGTTTATTCTCTTTGGAGGAGATAAAAAGCAGACCTGTCATTATCTAATTTCAATAATATGAAGTCCTTAGAGCTGTTCGTATAGTTAAAAAAATGGTTATGATCCTATTGCTGTGCAAAACTAAGCTTCTCTTTCAATATCCAGTGAACTGCAAACAAGTAAATTCATTATGACACCTTATTAGTTTGAACTAGAAAGTATGAGCAATGTTTGTTGCTCCACTCGTAGCCAGAGAAGGTCAATGGGTCTTTCTCAGCTGGGTCTACTTCACAGAAATGTACTTTATGGTAAATAGGACAACAGAATATTGTGTATGTCACCTTGAGCTTCTGAATGAAAGTTGGAACATAGATCATAGATCAATGCAGAATTACATTTCAGACCACATCTTCTGTAAAACTTCTGAATGGGAAAAGTTAGTTTGTTTAGACAAAATAGGCAGCATAAATAAAGATGAGAATACTCATCTATTCAGATTTACTCTAAGAGATAGAAAGACAGAGATGTCTAGGGATTCAGAAGGATCTTGACAGATTTGAGCACGGGGCCCTATCCAACAAAATGCAATTCACTGGTGAGAAAAGTAAGGATATACATTTAAACAAGAAAAATCAAATGCACAGGTATAGAATATGTGGTACTTGGCTCAACAGTAGTAACTATAAGAGGGGTCTAGGTGTCTGTCCTAGTAGACCATCACTTAAGTATGAGCCAGCAATGTACTGGAGCTGCGAAAAAAGCAGCTGCTTTTTCCTAGGCTGCATCAACAGAAGGATACCATCAAGATCATAAGAATTGGTACCATTGCTACAGTATATACCCCACTGGTGAGGCTGCTCTTGGAATACTGGTCATCACAATACAGAAAAGATGCTAAGACCCTAGAAAGAGTACAGAGAAGAGCAACAAAGATGATAAGGGGTCTGACAGCTACACCATACGATGAACAGTTAAGAGAACTTAACTAGACTAGATATATCTAGTCCAGGGTTAGGCAACCTTGGCTCTTTTATGACCCGTGGACTTCAACTGAGCATGGCTGGCTCAGGAATTCTGGAAGTTGAAGTCCACGAGTCATAAAAAGCCAAGGTTGCCTACCCCTGGTCTAGTCTGACAAAGAAAAGGATTAGGGTGTCTTACAGTATTTGAGGGACTGTTACAGACAAAAGAAGGTTGACTTATTCACCAAAGCACCTGAGGGCACGACAAGAAGTCATGGGTGGAAGCTCATGAAAGAGAGATCCAATCTGGAATTTAAAAGAAATTTCCAGAAGTGAAACAATCAATGGAATGATTTGCCTGCTGAAATTGTGGTGCTTCATCTCTGGAAGTTTTCAAGAAGATTGGACAATCATTTGTCCAGAATGATACAAGGTTTCTTGCTCAAGCAGGGAGTTGGACTTAACAGGGATAGTCAACCTTGGCTCTTTTATGACTTGTGGACTTCAACTCCCAGAATTCCTGAGCCAAGTCTGTTATTCTGTTAGCCTTCCAACCTTATGATTATATGATTATAATTTCAGCTTCATAGGTTGGATTAATTCAGATAATGGCTGTGCCTTCGCCCTTACAGTACTTGAGTCACTTATGCAAGCTCATCATATTATCCTCGAAGATTCTCCACTCCACAGAGTTCATGTTATTACAGTGCTAAAATTAGTCAGCAATGTTTGTTTT
Organism: Bothrops alternatus; assembly: GCA_034064705.1. Taxonomy (NCBI): domain Eukaryota; kingdom Metazoa; phylum Chordata; class Lepidosauria; order Squamata; family Viperidae; genus Bothrops; species Bothrops alternatus. The sequence goes on along the minus strand of JARGCV010000048.1, from coordinate 1,911,901 downwards.
TCTCTATCAGCTTTCATCCCATTGGATGAAAGGAAGCCCAAAACTTATTTCAAAGGAGAAGAGAATGTTGTCAAAATTCTCACTGAAGGAGTGTGGTGGTCTTACCCTGAATTTAATTATGAATTAGTCAAGGATATATGTCAATATCCTGTCTTATTTTTGTAACAATCTCCCCAACAAGCTACAGCTGCTCTAGCTTCCTATGCTATACTTAAATGGCAAAGGAAAACATCACATAGACCCATTCTTTTATGGGCTTTTTTCAGAATGGGAAGTTAGCTATGAAGGATTCAAAGTGATTGAAAGATGAATAACAAAACAAAAGTGTTAGGAGCTATCCCATACAATAAAAGCAGCCTTCTTCAAATTTTCTTCAGTTCTTGGTGGCATCATGGACCATGTCCATAAAGTTTTCTTTGTAACAATACAGAATGCGGTTTGCCATTACATTTTCCTGAGGCTTTTTTTTTATTTCATAGCTTTTAATTTCATTCCAGCCTCCAGTCTCGGAATACCTGGTTTCTCCAATGTAATTACTAAACAGGTCCATCCTGACATAGCTTTTCGAGATTGTTAACCAAGATTGGTGAGGTGCTGCCACATAGCTGAGCCCTCTTATGCAAAGGAAACTAGGGGGGGGGAATGAAGAGAAAAGGGAAATAAAGCCTAAAGCAATTAAGAATAAAGTAAGAAAACAGGCATCTTGTCTGTAAGGAAAAGTGACTTCTGAGAAATTACAAGGCACATTTCTTTTTCAATTGCCACATTATTTCTAGATTTAATTCCCAGTGTGGATTTTAAGCATTAAAACAATAAGTGGTTCATTGTCTGGCTATTCACAGACTTTGTATTGGGACAAGCCTATTAAAATAATATGTTTTCCTTTTGTGGTTGTCAGTTTTTACAGAAAAAAATGTTTTTTTTCCCTCTGTTGATTCCAAATATTGGAATGTGCTCCTACTTTGAATTACGAAAAGCCTCACCCTTTAGAGAAAAAGGTGTGTCTCTTTGCATTTTCAATTATTGAAGTTGCATGAAGAGCTGTTCAAGATTGTTATATTATTATCATTTGAGGTGTTATTCTGAGTTGTGCATTTCCTCAATTTCTTCAGCAGAAATAAGTATGGGGATAAAAATACATGAAAATATAGGTTAAAATACATAAATAACATCTCTCAAACAGTACTTATTTTGCTGTTACATTTTTAGAGTCAGAATAATTTATTTCTTCATTTACCATTCTTAATTTTGCATCTGGAGTGTTTTATTTCCTCCAGGTTCAGGAGGTCCATAATTTTTTTTAAAAAAAGAACAACCACATAAACTGCGTTAAACTTGTAAAAGAGGAACAAGCCTTCCTTGTGCCAAATTTTCTTTAGTTTCTTTTTCTAAGTTCTCCAGCAACAAGAATGTCTATGAAGTAGCCATAGCAGTCATACTTGTCTCATTTGCAGTGAGTTTGCAGTGAATTTGGGATAGTGGTTAAGAACCAGGAGATTGTGAGTTCTAGTCCATCCTTGGGCAGGAAAGCCAACTGGGTGATTTGGAGCCAGTCACTCTGTCTCAGGGTTGCTGTTGTGGAGAAAATAGGAAGAGGGAAGAGTATTATATATGTTCACTTGAGTTACTTAGAAAATAAGAAAGGTGGGAAATAGTAAGCTTAAAGATGTATGGCTGTGAAAGTTGGACCATAAGAAAGGCTGAGCGCCAAAGAATTGAGGCCTTTGAACTATGGTGCTGGAGAAGAATCCTGCGAGTCCCCTGGACTGCAAGGCGATCAAATCGGTCAGTCCTAGAGGAGATCCACCTGCTCTTTAGAAGGCCAGATCCTGAAGTTGAAATTTTGGCCACCTAATGAGAAGGAAGGACTCACTGGAGAAGAGCCTAATGCTGGGAAAAATTGAGGGCAATAGAAGAAGGAGATGACAGAGAATGAGGTGGCTGGATGGAGTCACTGAAGGAGTAGGCGTGAGCTTAAATGGACTCCAGAAGATGGTAGAGGACAGGAAGGCCTGGAGGAATGTTGTCCATGGGGTTGCGATGGGTTGGACATGACTTCGCAACTAACAACAACAAAATATGCCTTTTTCCTGAATTCCTTTGCTCTTTAGATTCAATTGTCTATCAAGTACCCACGACATGTACATTGTCCATATTTTTGGCAGTAGGAAGGACATCAGTTTCCAGTTGCTCTCTTTCCCCTGTGTCTTCCCACTTAATGAACAGTGAGTATAGTACAGCAGATTTTTTAAACCAAGTAAAAAAAATCTGCTGTACTCTACTCAGTGTTCATTTTTCCCTTCTCTGTACCAGCAGCAGCTGCAGATGGGGCCCAAGGAGAAAAGGGGCACCCTTCATAATGTTGCACATGTGTACAAAAGGGGTGGAGCTTGCACCCCAATGCCGTGATGCTGCTTCCCTTATTCTGACCAAAACAGCCAGTTCTTTTGCACTTTTTCCTTTGACTTTTTCCAGAAAGCTCTTGCTAATGCTGGGTTCTTTGTATTTTTCAAAGAAATACCTAGGGCTGCTAGGCCTTGCTGATGAAACAATCTACTTTCTAAACATTGTCCAGATAGCTACTGTAGCTTGCTGATGGAGCTCAAAACTATGAGTTCAGCAAGTGCTTCTGTGCTGTAGTACTGTACAGGGCAGGAAAAAACCACTCCTTTCCCCCCCCTCATATGTCAAATTGTTCTGAGCAAGATTGTCAAACATTATCTCTTTTTTCTTTGGAGAAATAAAAGTTTGGGTGGAAAATTAGAAACCTCCCCATTCCAATAAGGCATTTATGTACTTGTGAGCAGTGGTGGGATTCAGCTGGTTTGCACCGGTTCAGTAGAACCGGTAGCTAAATTTTGCTGAGTTCAGAGAAACAGATGAATTAACACTGCTTCCGGAAGTCTGTTCTAGGCCTGGGAGGTGCATGGATGCCACTTCCGGAAGTTCATTCTAGGCCTCGGAGGCCCAGGCCTGCATCCAATAAGACAACCAGTTGTTCAGGTATTTGAATCCCACCACTGATTGTGAGTGATGTGATGCAGACATGAACTGTGTAAGGTTTGTGGGGATTAGGTTAGAGGACAGGTTATGGTATGTTCTCTCCCCAGAGTTACCGTAATTGTAGGCCCACTGCAATTCCACCAAGTAGAAACTGCTTTATTTCAATGTACTTTTTATCTCGGCTGATTGGCTTTTGGAGCCTATCTTGGATTTTATTTAAGATGTTATCTTTGCTTTTGGTGGTCATTTTGAAATATTAATTGGACTTATTTCTTTCTTATTATGAGTATTGTTGTTGCTGTTTGAAGTTGTATACCACCTTTGGACTGAGACAGATTATGTGCATCCTACAAAGAAACAAAGAAACAAACAATAAAGGGCACAGCTTGCATCACAATATAAAGGCACATGTTTTGTTGTGTTATTTTGGCATTTCTGTGGTTAGAAATAGTAAGTATTCTAAAGGGCTGTTTTAATAATGGTGCAGAAATTCAAACTTCTTTTTTTGTTTGTTGCAAAACTAGCTCCACAGAGGAATACCTATTGCTGGCTCCCTTCTTGAATGTTCCTCCAGCTTAAACATCCAACGGCTGATCACCAGGCCCCAAACATAAGAACATTTCCACGCTTTGTTTCATGTGCATTGAGTTCTTCCCAAGAAACTAGGATGTCGTAATGTATCAGCATAGTATATGTGCAGATCCGAGCAGCGCGGCCTTTCGTAATTGACTGATGGAAATTTTGTCAATGTGTCTATTTTCTAAGTGCCGTCCAAGATCTTTTGGCATGGCACCCAGTGTCCTGATGTCTACTGGGACTACCATGGCCAGTTTATGCCATAATCTTTCAACTTCAATTTTCAGATATTTATATTTTCTCAATTATTACTCTTACTCCTAATCCTACAGCAGTATTTACACACAACCGACCAGATAATTCTGACTATATTTGATCCTTTTGACTATCAGATCTTGTCCAGGGATATAGAGTAGTCAAAGACAATGTTCTAATAAAATTGCTTTTCCAACCAATGCAGCTTTTCGTAATAGAGGAATTGAGAGTCCATCTACTCCTATTGCATTCAGATCTTTTGGTTATGGCCAATCACATCAGCCACTTTGGTATTGTTGCTTTCACTGTCATTATTATTATGCTATCCACAATTTCTGAAAGAGAACACCAAAGCAATGTTCCATTCAGTTAAAAGTCAACTGACAAGCACATTAAGCTATTATAATGCAGTGGCTTCACAAATGCTGCATGTGACCACTTGGTTAGGCAAATCTATTGTCATGCCAAGAACCATACTCTTTATTCTTTCTATTGCGGAGTACATAACTGTTGCAAATTTGAAGACAGCCCTTCTTAGTTTCACTTTCACCTTGAATCTGAATTGTCAAATATTCCTCTTAGGTGGGCCTCCTTGTATCTTATCAAAAATATTTGATTGTATTATGTTTGAAATAACATGCAACCTTAGAGACTCCCTTAGCTTTTAGCCTGTCAGGATGATTAAGCCCTTGCTGAATTTCAAAATCACCTAGAGGCAAAACGTATTATCTAATAGTAAAGATTTTGGAGAGGTCTTATCAACGGCATTATGTTACATAATGAAAATGGACAAATCTTTTTACCCACTAATTCCTTCTGTAACTTACAAGAATATTTTGTAATTTGGATAAGGTTCAGACTTTATCTACTCATGGGTCTCCTGAATGGATTTTATTGTGTTCTACATTTCTTTCTGTGGTGTTATCTAAAGTACCTTGCAAATTAAATGAGCACTGTTTTCTTTCTTTCTTTCTTGGTTTATTTTAAAAAGAAATTGTCCACACCCAAGAATCTTTGCACATGTAATACTAGTGTTAGGATCATAAATTCTGAAGTGTTCCTATTTAGAGCAAAATTCAGCCAAAATTAAGGGTGGTTTTTTTTAAAAAGAAAACCTTATTGATTTTAGTTAAGAGCAACTATTTCAGCAAACCAGTGGAAAGATGTAGTAATATTTGTCACTGGAAAGTCTTATGAAAACATTGACGCATCCAGCATTATGTGACAAGATGACTATTTGCACTGCAGGACTTTAAGCTCCTCTCCTTTCTGCAGTATTTCATAGTCAGCTCTGGATGTGTCATCAAACGTTTGGAACAGATTTTGAGGTTTCCTATAGGGCAGCAGCCATTCAATTACTTGAAAAGATATGATAGGTAGAAGAGGATCCTTGGATTCTACCATAATATGTTTTAGAAAATTGTATAATAGAAAAATTAGTGGGCACACTGTAGGTCCATTCTGTGAAGAAATGTCATCTAATGGGACTAAGGCAGTGGTTCTCAACCTTTTTCAGGTTGAGACCCCACTTGCGCCGCCCATGCGCGCCGCGACCCCGACCTGGGCACGGACGCGCGCAACGGGCCGATCCACGCATGTGCGGCACGCGCGATGAAAAAAAACAAACCAAAAAATGCCGGACTGCGACAGGCCGATCCGCGCATGCGTGGCGCGCGCGCGACAAAAACAAAAAAAATGGCGGACCACGGTGTCCGGCCACCCCCGCGAAACGGTTGTTCGACCCCAAATGGGGTCGCGACCCATAGGTTGAGAACCGCTGGACTAAGGAGACAAGCCTACTCTATTGTGGTGCTTGCTGTCTGGAAAAAAAATTGCTCCCAAGACCATTTTAGTCTTGAAGAAGACCTTTACAATGGCCTTTCCCCAACTATTGGAGTCAGGAGTCAGTTAAGGGAATCTAATCACTGCAGTTCAGTGAGAAATAATTACTTTAAATGGGTCTTGGTGCATCACACATTGCATACTGTTTTGATGGTTTTGTTCTTGTTGTAGTTTTTTCTGGGGCCAGGGGTGATGTTCTCTGTTGTTAACCATCCAAAGTCAAAGGGAAAAATGGTGTGGGTTTGTTTGTGTGTGTGTGTGTCAAATAAATAAGCAAGGGACTTTTCAATATTTTCTGAAGCACAACTATGAAGCTAAAATATTGGGAAAGTTCAGAAGAAAATAATACTGGGGGTGGGGACTTTTCAAAAACAAAAAGAGCTCAACAATGACACCAAATATCAACAAATCCCCTTCATTGAATGTTCAAGGGTCATTGGATAACTATCTTTCTGGAATATTTTAATTTGGATTCCAGGGCTGGATAAGGGATGAGATCCTTTCGCATTGTACCCCCTAGTATTCTGTTATTTTAATTCAAAATAATGCTTAAGCCAGTACTTGTAGGGATCCATGCAAGTTTCCCATCAAGGTGTTTCAGATCTTTGGATACAGCAAGGCAACCTATACTTAGGACTATCAGATGGCTACTGTTGTGTCCTGTGCCTGCTAAAGCAATTCAGCAGGCCCAGAAATGTTGCAAACGGTCCTGGGCAACCTAAAAGCTGCCCGGGACCAGACTGGCTGGTGCCAGACCTGTGCGCATGCTCAAGGCGCAAAAAATGGGTTTTCTCTATTGGCTGGACTGCCTGGGATTTGGGAGACTATAAAAGGCCTGCGTGCCTGTTTGCAAAGTTGAGTGAGTTTAAGAACGAATAAAGAAGTACTCATTTAGAACATGTGTCTTGCTTCAATGCCTCAAACCCCAAAACACAAAAGTGGCGACGAAGGTGGGATCGCTGAAAGGAAGAAGGCAATAAGAAGAGGATAAGCCTCATCTGAAGAGCCTGAAGCCTGGGAATCAGCATCCAGCTCTGCACTCACCTGCCAGTACAGTATCACTGGAGGTGAGCTTGGCAAATGGGCTCTTCCCCCAACGAAGGCTTGCAGCGAGGCATTCCGAAGCAGAAGATGTCGAAGATAGGATGCTTGTCAGAATTCGATGTTTCTCACCCGGAGCGCTGGAACTCCTATGTAGCCTAGATAGAAAATTACCTAAGGGTTAACCAGGTTCAGGAAGACGGCCTGAAAGTGGCAACCCTGCTGTGCGTCTGCGGTCAGGACACCTTCGACGTGGCCGAAAACCTGGTAGCCCCTTCACCGCTGGAGTCTGTCACCTACACAGACTTAAAAAACATGCTGAAGGATCACTTCCATCCCAAACTATCTGTAATTGCGTGGAGGCATGATTTTGAGCAGAGGGACCAGCAGAGGCGAGTCTGCTGCTGAATTCATCGCTGCCTTGAGACAAGCTGCCAGGCCTTGTGAATTCAAGGACCTGGAAGAACATTTACGAGATCGCTTCGTCTGCGGCCTTAGAAGCAGAGAGCTGCAACAAAAAATCTTTGCTAAAGCTGAAGTCACTTTCCAAGATGCCTTGCGCAAAGTTGCAGCTGAAGAAGCATCAGGCAGCACTGTGAAGGCCTTGTGGCTCACCAGAAATGCTCCAGCTGTCATGACCATCCATCAAGAGGTCGCTCAGGAAGTTCCAGACCTGGATCCTGAAGAAGAGGTGGACAGACTTCACCAGCCGGCGGTAAGAAGACCGCGAGAGAAACCAGACAAGGCCCCAGCAGCCCTTCAGTATCTCGGTTGTGGAGGATGCCACAAGCGCATGGACTGCTGGTTCTGCTCTGCCATTTGCCGGGCACATGGTAAGCAAGGCCACATTGCCACCGTTTGTTTGGGTCGCCAGCAGGTGCAACCTCAGGAAGAATTCCTTCGGAAAGGTACCAGGGTCCCCAGCCAACACAGAGTGGGTTTCTGCACGTCACATAGAGGCATTTTGCGAACAGGGACACACAAGCCCCTTAAAAAGAAACGTTGCATTGATGTACAGTTACAAGGGGTTCCCTTATCAATGGAGCTGGACACCGGGTTCCCTCTATCGATCATTTCACACAACACCTTTAAAAGGATTTGCAGCAGTAGTGGCCTTCGAGTAAAACTCAGGCCATCGAACTTAATTCTTACTTCAAGGGTTAATGTACTGGGAGAAGTACAAAATTCAAGGGTTAATGTACTGGGAGAAGCCACGCTCAAGGTACAGCGTAAGGTTTTCCAAGGCTTATTAGATGTGGTGGTTGTTGGGGGTGATCGTACGAGTCTAATTGGACTCGATTGGTTCGAGGCCCTGGGGATCCAGGTAACTGGCCTACATAGCCTGCATACTCCAGGAATTGCAGAAGTCTGCAGAGAGTTTGTGGATATGTTTAGTTCAGAACTTGGTTCATACAAGGGGCCTCCCATTGCCCTGCGGTTAGACCCAAACATCACACCAGTTAGGATTAAGCCTAGGAGGGTGCCCTTCGCCCTCAAAGGCAAGATTGATGCTGAGCTGGATAAGCTGCTCCAGCAGGGCATCTTGGAACCTGTGGACTTCAGTCCATGGGAAACCCCCATTGTAACGCCTTTAAAGGCTAATGGGAAAGTCCGAATTTGCGTGGACAAATTTGCGTGGACTATAAATGTACTTTAAATACAGCTTTGCTACAGCATGCATATCCTGTACCAGTAGTGAGTCATATTCTGGCCTCCCTCAAAGGGGGAAAACTGTTTGCAAAGCTTGATTTAGCACAGGCCTATCAACAGCTACCTGTTGATGAGGCAACTGCTGAGGCCCAAACAATAGTGACCCATAGGGGTGCTTTTAAGGTAAAAAAAGGTTACAATTTGGGGTGAATGTTGCTCCTGGCATATTTCAGAGCGTCATGGAGTGCACGCTCAGGGGTATTCCAGGGGTGTGCCCCTACTTCGATGATGTCCTCATTGCAGGGGAGTCATCACAGAATTTTGCTGAGAGGTTATGGGCTGTGTTGTTGAGGTTCCGCCAAGTGGGCCTCAAATTGAAAAAAGACAAATGCCAAATTGGAGTCAGTTCCACAGAATTTTTAGGATTTAAAATAGATACTCAAGGCATCCACCCTGCAGAATCCAAACTGAAGGCCAATCAGGAGGCCCCAAGTCCCAAGTTTAAAAGTGAGCTTCAGGCTTTCTTGGGACTTCTTAACTTCTATCATGCTTTTCTCCCCCATAAGGCTGCAGTGGCTGAGCTGTTACACCAGCTCTTAGATAGGCAAGCTCCATGGCAGTGGACTAAGGTCCGTGACAGGAGTTTTAATGAGATCAAGGCCTTGCTCTCATAAAATGCTGTCTTTGCACATTTTAATGAGCAACTGCCTGTGTGCATCCCCTTATGGGGTGGGTGCAGTACTCAGTCATCTGAAAGCTGATGGGACACAAGTCCCTGTGGCTTACTATTCAAGGACTCTGTCATCCGCAGAGCAGAATTATGTTCAGATTGACAGAGAAGCCTTGGCCATAGTGGCTGGCATAAAGAAATTCCATGATTTCTTATATGGCCGCCAGTTTACGGTCTTTACAGACCACAAGCCTTTGCTGGGGTTGTTTACAATGACCAAACAAACCCCACACATCATATCCCCACGTATGCTGAGGTGATCCATTTTCCTGTCAGCATATGATTACACGCTCATTCACAAACCTGGGAAAGAAATCGGCCATGCAGATGGCCTCAGTAAGCTACCTCTCACACAGACAGAGGCAGATCCTGCCCCTGCTGTTAATATTTTCTCTATTCAGGAACTGCCTGAATCTCCCCTCAATACTAGGGACGTGGCTGCAGAAATTGCCACTGATCACACGCTTACACGCGTACTGACATGGGTGTTGTCAGGATGGCATGACACATGTCCAGATGCTGCGTTTCAAAGCTTCTGGCAAAGGAGACATGAACTGTCTACATTTAATAGGTGCCTATTATGGGGTAGTAGAGTAGTTATCCCAGCCTCACTGAGATCTAGAGTATTGTTCTCTCTGCATGAGGGACATCCAGGCATTGTGGACATGAAAGCACTTGCACGCAGCCATCTGTGGTGGCCTGGGCTCGATAAAGCTATCGAGGGCAAGGTGCACAGGTGCCAAGTGTGCCAACAGTCATGGCCTGAAATGCCTCAGGCTCCTGTACACAGGTGAAAGGAGACACAAACCCCTTGGTCAAGGGTACATTTAGTTTATGCTGGGCCTTTTCAAGGGCAATTCTTCCTTATCCTGGTGGATAGCTATTCCAAGTGGCTAGAGGTTGTACCTGTTTCCTCCACTACTACTGCTAGGACCATCCAGGTGTTGAGAGGAATCTTCGCTACCCATGGGCTCCCTTATGTCCTCGTCTCTGACAATGGCCCCCAATTTACTTCCTTTGAGTTCCAGGCTTTCCTACAGGCCAACTTGATTCGGCATGCAATGTCAGCTCCTTTCCACCCTTCTACCAATGGGCAAGCCGAATGGATGGTATGCACCACCAAAGATGCACTCAAAAGAATCATGCACAGTAGCTGGCATCACAGGTTAGCAGATTTTCTTCTTGCACATCGCACCATACCATGCACTGCCACTGGAAAGAGCCCAGCTGAACTCCGCTGGGGTCGACGCCTCATCACAAAGTTGGACAGACTGCACCCAGACCAGGTGGCTTCACAGGTGTCACAGCCGCGGGCAACTAGGAGACTTCAGGTGGATGATCCGGTCTGGGCAAGGAACTATGGTCCTGGACATCTCTGGGTCAGTGCTGTTGCATGCAAAGTCTCAGGGCCACTCTCATATGAAGTGGCCTTGGGTGATGGATGCTGTCAAGCCCCACAGGGCTTGCCATTCATCGGTGGGGGGGTGACCCAGAGCACAGCCTGCTGCCGCTGCATGCCGCCCCGACGCCGGACACCACCCCACCCTGGCAGGTACTTGCGGGGACTGAGCCTCGCCGCCTTACCAAGCAGCTGAACACCAGAAGCCGACGGGGCATTGCTGGGTCCGACCGGTGCACGGATAAACGTCAGGATGGTGACACTAGCTGTGGAGGGGACCGTATGCAGCTGAGCCTCTGAGGACGCGACTATTGAATGCCAGGTGCGGCGGATGGCAGTCGGGGCTTGTTGGACCAGCTGTGCAGCGGGGCCGGTCACTGCTGGGTGCAGAATGCCACCCACACCTCTTGTTGACTGGAGAAACACTGGCAGGAAGCCACAGAGGTCCGGAGGGGCCTGAAGGCAGCAGGAGCGGCACATCGGCAGACAAATCCAACCCAGGCAAGCAGGCAGAGGGACAACAGGGAGGGGCTCAATTGGGAGAAAGGCAGGAACGGACAGACGGGGCTTTTAGAACTGCTGGGCGGATGATGGTTAGCAGCTGGGGGTGGGGTTTTGGGTGTGGCACAGTTATATGAAGCACTGGGAGCAAACCACTCCCAGTGCTGACTTTTTTATTGAGGATTAAAAGCCTCACTTGTACCTCGTACCTGCGTTCCTGGAATTCTTTCAACTGGACGACGACGGATGGGCATGATAGTAAGTCAGCACCTCTTTGCACCCCCGCTTGATCCACTGCACCACGATGTTGGCCATCTCAGCAGCAGGACCCGCCGAAACCCAGATCGCTCCCGCACACCGCCGAGCCAGGCCGAGCTCCGCCGCCAACCGTCACCACCACTGCCACCGCAGGAGAAACTCCGGCAGCCCATCCAAAATGGCGCCCACTCACTTTGTTCCCTGCAAGGGGTTACCGTCGGCCCGATGACTGGCTACACTTTTCATACAGCGCGTCTACCATCTCCATGGAGTACCCCGACATGTAATCTTGGACCGGGGGTGCAGTTCACGGCGCACTTTTGGCGTGCATTCCTCCAACTGGTAGGGTCATCTCAGGGCCTCAGCTCCACGTACCACCCCAGTACCAATGGGGCCCTGGAGCGGGCAAACGCTATGGTAGAATGCTATCTCCGCGGCTACATCACATACCGGCAAACGGACTGGGTAGACCTTTTACCGTTTGCTGAGGTGGCGTACAATAATACGGTGCACAGTAGCACCAGATTTGCCCCTTTCTGGGTGGTAAATGGGGTAGACTTTGTCCCCATCCCAGACTGGCCTCAGGGAACGGGCACACCACACACACCCCAATCAGGGATGTCACGGGTAGCAGGATTGTGGGGAAAAGTGGCGCGTTCTTTGGCACCATATTGACCAACTGCGCTGGTGATTGTCCACCAACGTTTCCACTCCTGGCTCTACTCTCGGGGGGGAGGAGGGCCATCAATTGCATTTGGGACTTCAGTCTCCCGGCTCCAACGAGTTCTCACATGCTAATGCACAGGGTCCAGTGACGGAATGGGGGCATTCTCAGAATTCAGCTATTGCTCCGAACAGGGAGTCTCCAGATTGGGGGTCACCCCAGGGTTCCGCAAGTGCTCCAAACAGGAATTCTCCTGAGAGGGGGTTTGCCATAGAGGCGGCTCCTGACTCTGGCACCTCAGCCACATTCACAAGGGACTGGAACTACTGGGGAACTGCTGCAATGCAGGCCACTTCCGATGCTGGTCACGGGCTCGAGGGACAATGTTCCCAAGAGGAGTCCATTGTGGACTTGGAGAATTCCACTCCACCATTGGGCTTCGGGATTTCCACCCCTCCAAGGAAACCTGGCTGGGATTCAGAGGATCCAACCAGTCCGCTGCGGAGTGGGTCACCTGGAATCCTAAGGCATTAAAGTCCTGGTCTATCGAGCCCACCAGAAGGGCTGGTAAGCCAGGCACCATTAATTGGAAGTCCTGGTCTGCCTAGCGTGGCAGGTGAGCTGTCAGGCCAGGCACCCTCCCTGACCTTGCGATGGTCACAAAGGGCCAAAGGCCTACCTAAATACCTTAAAGGTTATGTAAGGTTACTATTGGTCCAAAGGCCACCTTACTAGTCAAAGAATTATGTTATAACGGTGGTTGTTGTAATTATTTTATTAATAGTTTATTTGTTATTATTATGATTTAGTATAAAGTGCTCTGCCTATGTGCAGTAAAAGAAACTTGTGTTTAACACCTATCCTGCCCAAGATACCTGTATTGGGCTACTGTGCCTTTTGTGGCGTGTTTCATCCAGGGGGGAGGGGTGTTGTGTCCTGGGCCTGCTGAAGCAATTCAGCAGGCCCAGAAATGTTGCAAACGGTCCTGGGCAGCCTAAAAGCTGCCCGGGACCAGACTGGCTGGCGCCGGACTTGTGCACATGCGCAAGGTGCAAAAAAAGAGGGTTTTCTCTATTGGCTGGACTGCCTGGGGTTTGGGAAACTATAAAAGGCCTGCGTGCCTGTTTGCAGAGTTGAGTGAGTTGAGGAACGAATAAAGAAGTACTCATTTACAACACGTGTCTTGCTTCAATGCCTCAAACCCCAAAACACAAAAGCTACCTTAATAAATTCCATGAAAAACCTTGTTATTGTTGAATACCAAAGGGGACCAGCAGTTCTTCAGTAATGTATAGTGTAGGAGTTTTTCTCTCAGATTCCTTTCTCTCAGCTTCCTAGAAATTGTTCCTGAGCCCAGCAGACATGAGATGAAGCAAAGACATTTTATTAGTTGATTTAAGAGTCATTGGACCATTTTACATTATGTCCTTTTAGAACAGCTTCCCACCACAATTTTCACTTTTCTCTTTTTCCTTAATCAAGATAGCAATGTGAGAAAGTGAATCTGGTGTGTGTATACACACACACACACACAATGCATGTGATCTCATGACAGTATAATCAGATACCTAGGTTGAAAACCAAAGTAAATGTGCTGCCATTCTTGAGGGCTGGGCAGGGGAAGGGGAGATCTAACTTTATAGAAATTCACTCAAAACTACTTCCCATTGTCACCTCTTCTGTAAACCCCGACATAGTTTTCCTGTGTCTGTAAAACATCTCAGTTCATTAGGCAGATGTGAGATAGCAAACAGTCCATCATGCCTCTGTTCTTGAGAACCCTCAAGCCTTTCCCCAAGGGTGGGGGTGGGTGGGAATATTTCTCTCTCTAGTATCATTTACATAGCAATGGCTTTTGTCAAACAGGGAGGAGCCTATTTTGATGAGTCATGCAAAGGAAACCTGACAATTTCTCTATAAATTATGATAAAATGTTTCAAATGACCCCTTTGTTAAACTTCCAAGCGGATTTCTGAGGTTTTATGGCCTCGGCATATGCTTGCCTCGGATGTTTACTTCAGCAAAGAATCTATCAAACCAGGACCTTGAAAAGAATTAATCCCCCTACCCCTGGCACAGAACTTAGCCCCAACAATTCAGATCTAAATATTTAGTGATGGATGATACATGTTTATAGAACAGAGGGCAGCATGACATTTTAAAGGGGATGCAGAGCGGCTACAGTTGAACCTACATTGTTGAAAAGACATTGGAAGCTAAAGCAAAGCAGCTATCGGAAGCTGATAAGTCAAACGTGTGTTTTTTTTTCCTATGTACTTTCTTCTTTCTCTCTGCTCTTCCTGAGTTTTCAAAGTCTTTGTAGGGAAGGTTACGAACTGCCTTCCGAAAAAGAGGGTTCTGCTGACTCGTGAATATTTGTTGGTGCGTCCCATGGTTAAACTAATAGCCTCCCTGGGTGTCAGCCAAAGGTTACAGGCCTCTCAAAATATTCTTCAAGGGGGGGGGGAAACTTTATCACCAAAATGGAGTTTCTCATTAGTAACCCTATGTTGTCTAATCTGTGAAACTGCATGATTTAACTCTTTTGTAGAGACAGCACCGGATGGCATTTGCATTCCCACAGGAAGTTATTAAAAGTATCACCACGATAATTTCCCTGCTTTGTACTTTGTCCATAGGGTAAAAGGAAATTCATCATTAGATGAAACACATAATAATAGTGCCATACAGCACTCACCATTATTAAATGACTGTCAAGGGTGATTATTATTTTTAAAGGACTATGCAGCTTGGGAGGGAGAGGTTGGTCCAAGACTTTTAAAAGCCTTCTTTTCTTTTGCTTTTAGATCAGAATTAGGAACATGCCTGTCTCTCATTCACTTACATGTGATGAAATGAGCATGAGCTTTCTGCACAGACAGTCCATTTATCTTAGTCCTACCTATGAGTCAAACATTTGCTCAACTATGGCCTAGCAAGACATAATGGCTTTAATTCCAAACACTGGAAAGAGGAAAGTTAGGCTTCGCCTATCCCTAAAAGGGTAGGGTTAGGCTTTGCCTACCCATAAAACATACTTCTTCTAAATAAATCTTCTTTTTGTTATAGTTATAAAGCCTATGTCACTAATCATTGCTCAGGTTCAATTCCTGCTCTCGTGAATATTCACACACGTGCAGAGAAATTTCTGATGTATAGAATATCCAAATGTTATGCAGATGTGTAGCCCCACTCTCAAAATGTCTTCCACCCCAGGAGTGAAGTATGCATTCCAGCATTGTGCTATGGCGGCTGCTTTGGAAATGGGAGAATTTGTTTCACATCACAACATCTGACTGCAGAGGCAACAATGCTGTCTCCAATGCGTAATCTCACTGGAAATGAAACCTGCTTTAAAAAAAATCCTTTCTGGTTTCATCCCAGAAAGATTTTTTTAATTATTATGAATATAATAATAATTATTATTACTTTGTTATTTTGCATGTACACTAAGACCTTGTGCATTGGAGACAAATTCCTTGTGTGGCTAATCACACTTAGCCAATAAAATATTCTACTATATTTTGTCTACTTTGGCCATGGTAAAGAGCTAAGATTTTGAATGGACCAAATTAATAGTAGTAGTAGTAGTAGTAGTAGTAGTAGTAGTAGTAGTAGTAGTAGTAGTAGTAGTAAAGTTGGGAGGGACCTTGGAGGTCATCTAGTCCAATCCCCTGTTCAGGCAGGAAACCCTATACCATTTCAGACCAATGGCTGTCCAGTCTCTTCTTAAAAACTTCCAGTGTTGGAGCATTCACCGCTTCTGGAGGCAGGTCGTTCCACTGGTTAATTGTCCCCTGAATCCCTATCCCCCTAGACAAGGCGATTGGGGAGCATAAACTGTCAGCTGCTGTTGGGTGTTTTTATTGTTTTAATAATTGTTTAATGTTCATTATTTAATTTTTTTTTAAATTTTATTATTTTTACATATTTGGAACTGTAAGCTGCCCAGTCATTAATTGAGAAGGGCATCTATAGAAATTGAATGAATGGATGAATGAATGGATGGATGGATGGATATATG
The DNA here is from genome assembly GCA_034064705.1 of Bothrops alternatus. Lineage (NCBI taxonomy): Eukaryota > Metazoa > Chordata > Lepidosauria > Squamata > Viperidae > Bothrops > Bothrops alternatus. The sequence continues at coordinate 1,895,958 of JARGCV010000048.1, read as the reverse complement.
AATGAATGAATGAATGAATGAATGAATGAATGAATGAATGAATGAAAAGACCGCAGTGTCATCATTTTCCTGTCCCTTGAGCTGGAAGGAGACAGTGGTAGACTCTTGTCACTTTCACTTTCAAACTTTGATGGCGACAAGAAGCAGTGATGGGGGAGGGGAGACAGGTGTTCTTTCAATGCAAAATCTGAACTGTTTACAAGGTCTGGATGTTCCACCAAATTCAATTGTTGTGTCCCCTTCCCCCACTTATCAAAAATACTATTGACCTATTGATCTAACAACTATTACATGTAGGCAGACTGCTTCTCTCAACTGCACCATAATGCTCACCAATATTTGTGCAGGTCACATGCATGTGCTTCTTAAGTATTCACAGAGCTGGAGTTGAAGAAAATCTGATATATGAGAGAGGGACCCAGTCAGCCATAGGGGATCACAGAATTTTGACCTGTTGGCTGACCCACCCTTCAAACGATTGACCAGTAGGGGACAGTAAAGAGTGAGCCTTTTCATCTTTTGGGGGGGGCTGCCATTTGGTCATTAGTTGGATTCGTGCAGAGGAAACATATTCATCAAATAAATAGAAATCACTTTACTGATGATAAAAAAAAAATCACATGAGAGAAACTGAGGAGTCAGATTTGCCTGAGAACAGTATCCACTGGGAAGGGAATTCCTGCTTTATTCTACATGCTGTAGAAGCACAAGAGCTGAGTCCTTTCAGTTACATTAAGTCAAGGGTGAGCTAGTTAGTTTGCACTCTCTATATTGACCAGTCAAGCAATCCATTTTTTAAAACAAGAAATATCTGCAGAAAATGGCTTCTGGTCTCTCTTACATGCAAATTGCAGAATATATTCAGAATCCAAGGACTGGACAGAAAGGCACAGCCCCAGACCAAACCTGTTGGCCAGCTGCAACTAAGGTTTCCATCCTTAATCATATCACCCAATCCTCCTTCTCCATGCACCATAGAGTCCTGGATGAGAAGTCTTCACAGATAAAAGCACTGGATTCATGATGGAATACCTTGGGTCATTTCCAACCTGCCGTAGCCAACGGGTTGCCTATAAGATGAAGCTTTCATCGTGAGGACTCCTCCTCAGCAAATAAGGAGTCAACTGAAAGTCTTTGCATCATGGAAAGCAGGCTATGTGGATGAGCCCTAGGTTGAAGCTCCAGATGGGAGACCTTGCACCCTCTTGATAAATATTGAAGGTTGCACACAACTTTCACTGAGATCATATTCAAGGGGAGGGGGTAGATTTTTGATCTGGGAATGATGAACTCCAGCAGACATTGTGGGATGCTAGCATTCACTCCTTTGCAAAATCCAGTGGAAATGGAACACCCAACCTCATTTCCAGCAGAATTTATGGTGGAATTCTTTAACATGCCTAATAGGGTGGGTGAGCAAGAAGAGCTGTGCAGATGTAGCCTTTGTTTAAATACAGCAGCTTTTATAGAAAATCTAAATCTAACCATTTTTCCACCCCACCCCTTTTATATATACAAAATGACTGTCTTCCTTATCATGCCAGATCTGCTGGTGTAACCTTCCAGGATACTTAGATGTGTTTTCGATGTAAATTAATCATATTGTATTTCTTTGGAAAAAATATATACTTAGAATGATTGCCTATTCAACCCTTACAGTGCTTTGATCCCATGACTGTTGCCTAGCCTTTACAGATATCTTCTACACTCCCTCTGTCGTTGCACATTTAATTTAAAAGTCACTACCTAGCAAATCTGTTGAGGGTATTGAGTGAATGAGAAGGAAACACTTCACTTTCATCCTAGGAAATGTAGTTCACATGGTTTGATGGACATTTCACCATAGGAAAGGACTGTTGTTCCACATGATTAGTTGGTATTGATTAAATGCAGCGCTTGCAGTAAACTCAAACTAAGCCTTTGCTTGAGTTTCTCATAAACACCTATGAAAACATGTATGTATATAAGTGTATGTGTGTATTCTTATGTAATGACAAATGTGCTTTTGAATCTGAAGCTGAATGTTGTAGTTTTAATTTTTTCATAAATAGTCACTGATTCAGCCACGAGTACCCTGTAACACATTATCTTGGCTGGCTTTCAGACTTCTGATTCATCTTTCACTTCAAATGTGGACGATTCAATTAGTCATCAGGTTATATTTTTGTTGGTAGAGAACCAGACTCACAGATGGCTAGTGATAACTGATGTAGTGAGACTTTGCAAAGTGTTCTGAGGGTCCCATTTAAAACCACTGCCTTTGATGTCTTCCCAGGATAAACATTTACCTTGATTAAGGCCCTCATTCTAAAAATGAGGCAAATGTGAAATCAAAGGTTATTTTCCACTAGCATACCTTATGAACATTTTTAGTAGCATCAATTGATTTCCTGTTTATTTAGAATTGGCAGATTAATTCTAGTTGGGACATCTCTCCTTCCTATATTCCCGTGGTTTTTCTGGGTTAGCAAGCTCAAGCACTTCATAATCTTAATCACTGAGATCTGATATATCTGCCTTCTTTAGCAAAATGCTCGCCAATTAAGTTGAATATGAATGAAACCCAGTCCCTTTATAAAGCACCAGAATATATAATGAAGTGATACCAGTCTAAGACAATGTGTTTTCCAGCATCCCTGATTATCATCCAACTATGCACAGACGATGTCCTTCAAAACACCAATCACTGCATAGCAATGGCAAAATGACACTCACTTCCCATCATTTACACATTTTTCTGTCTGGCAGGCACACAGATCTTCGTAGCAATACATAGCACTGTAGTGCTATATGCCCGCCACAGTTTTCTGCTGAGTTGACACTGAGATCTCCTCATGATATGAAGCCCTCAACTTACAGGCTGCTATCCTTTGATGAGATACCCCAAACCACAAGAGTATCTTTGAATCACATCTTTTTGCTATGAGAGGGTAAGGCCACACTTGGAATACAGCATCCAGTTTTGGTTACCGTGATGTAAAAAAGATGTTGAGACTCTAGAAAGAGTACAGAGAAGAGCAACAAAGATGATTAGGGGACTGGAGGCTAAAGCATATAAGGAACGGTTACAAGAACTGAGTATGTCTAGTTTAATGAAGAGAAGGACAAGGAGGGACATGATAGCAGTGTTCCAATATCTCAGGGGCTGCCACAAAGAAGAGGGAGTCAAGCTGTTTTCCAAAGCACCTGAAGGCAGGACAAGAAGCAATGGATGGAAATTAATCAAGGAGAGAAGCAACCTAGAACTAAGTAGAAACTTCCTGACAGTTAGAGCAATTAAGCAGTGAAACAACCTGCCTCCAGAAGTTGTGAATGCTCCAACACTGGAGGTTTTTAAGAAGAGACTGGACAGACATTTGTCCAAAATGGTATAGGGTTTCCTGCCTGAGCAGGGGGTTGGACTAGATGACCTCCAAGGTCCCTTCCAACTTTACTATTTTTATTATTATAACTATTTTTTGACAAGGAAGAAGATCCCACATGACAGGAAAGAGGGAGACAACCTGGTAGGAAGCTCATAGGAATCAGCATCATCTGATATCTCTGTCAGTGGGGAACCACAGCAAGGCAACTGTTGGCAGGGTAGCAAACAGAGGAAGACAAACACAGCCAAAAGATGGAGAAAGCAAGAGAACTGGAAAAAAATTTCAAAACAAAGAAGAACTCATTAATAACCTGATGGCTACAGTGAGGAAATAGATTGACTATATAAAGATTGAAAATTGGGTGGGGGGGAACTGTCCAGCAAAGGTTTTACTACTTCCACTTATTTATTTGGGGAAAAAAAGAATAATTTCTCCAAAAAAAATTCCAACATTTCCTGGGACTTCATTTGCATAAGAAAGATACCTGGGCTTCCGGTGGCTTCACCGGCGTCGAAGGAGTCTCTAACGTGAGGCTCCGATCTCTGTGTTAGTTAGCTGTCAACAACAGCGCTCACCAGCTGTTCGTTGCAGCGGAAAACTCCTCTTCGGGCAAAGAAGGGGAGTAGAGCTTCAAGAGCCGGGTTGAGCCCTTCCAAGACCCCTGGAACAAGTTTTCAGGGGCAGAGAAGGTGTGCTCCCCAGGCACTTGAAATGCTCCTGCTCAGAGACGCTTCTGTCGGCTGACAGAATTAGACGCCGTGACCGCCTCTGCTTTTAAGATTGACTTACAAGGACTTTAAACAGACGGTCTGAATACAGAAGTCTTTTGATTATTGCAAGTATACTGCTATTTTGTTTCTGCCTTTGTATTTATAACTTTTCTTGAATCAACAAAAACTTTCTTAAAATGGCGATCGCTTTCTCTACCTAGTGAAAGTGAAAAATCTAAAGTGTGGATTGCGCAGGAAAATGAAAGTGAAATTTCTTTCCTCTTTCTAAAGAAAAGTTTGAGTGATTATTTGGATTGGATTTATTTGGACTTTAAAAGAAATTGATCTAATTGGATTTTAAAAGAAATTTAAAAGGGAGGAAGTGGCAATCTTTTTTTTTTTCAAGCTATTTTTTTTTTCTTTTTCTTCTTCCTCTCTCCTTCTTTTTTTTTTTTTAATCATGACAACGAGACATAAGGCAGCAGCTGCTAAGGCGGCTATGCCCTCTCCAGGGCAGCTTGTAAAATCACAGTCTGCTCCTTTAGAGTCTCAAGAGCCTGTACAGCCTGCTTCAGAAATGATTACAATTAAAGATCTACAGACTGCTTTAACAGTAGCATTATCCCCAGTAAGTGCTGCATTATCCTCACTTAAAGACAGAATGGATAAAATGGATTATAAGTTAGAGGAAAAGATGGCTGAACAGAAAAAAGATTTTAAAGCTATGACGGAAGTATCTAACCAGGAGATGAGACAAGACATTGTCGAGGCTATCAAGGGTGTTTGGGATTATACCATCGGTGTTGAAGAGAAATTAGAGAATATTGAACAGCAATTTGAAGAAAAATTAGAAGAAATTAAAAGTGATGTACAAGATCAGGCTACTTTGACACAATTTCATCAGATGCAGTTTGCAGTTAGAATCAGGGGACTTAGAGAAGCCCCAAATGGGATCCAAGAGGATTTAAGAAAAATTGTTATTGAAGCCTTATCAAAATTTTTGGATGACTCAATTGAGAATGTAGACTGGCAGATTGAACGGTTGTTTAGAATGAACTCACGCATTGCAGCACAAAGAAATTTGCCTAGAGATATTGTGATATATTTTAATACAAGAAAATACAGAAATTGGGTTCTCTCAACAGCCTACAATAAACAACTGACTGTTGCTGGTCAAGAAGTACTGGTTTTGAAAGAGATACCTCCTAAAATGTTGAGGTTAAGGAAAGATTATGCTTTTTTGACAGAGGAGCTCAAAAGAAGAGAGATACAATATAGATGGGAGGTTCCAACTGGACTTTCTTTGTTTTTTAAAAATAATAGATATCGTCTGACTACTGTTGCTAAAGCAAAGGATTTCTTTGATAATATACTGATGGCTGATAGATCTACCTCCCCAAAATCTAAGAGGGCAATTTTGGTTAAAGATCTAGAATCATTGCAAACTTCGGAATCTCAACAACCTCGTACAATTCTTTTGACGGATATGGATAAAGCAGTTGAACAACCAGTGCAGTTAATTGATATTTTTCAACCTCTGGTAGCTGATAAGCCTAAAGATCCAAGGGGTCCACGTGAATTAATTCAAACCAAGCAAGCTGATCTGACATCTTTGGAAGCCATGGGAGCAAGGCCTAAGAGGAAGGAAGAGGTAGCTTTGGCCCTGCAGAAGCTTTCACGAAAAGATCATGTCAAATAAGTATTTGACATGGAACGTCAATGGTTTAAATTCTCCACAAAAAAGGAAGAAGATATTTCATTATTTAAAGCAATGTAAAAATGACGTAATTTGTTTACAAGAAACTCATATAAGAACTTTGGACCAGAAATATTTGATTAATAACAAATTGGGTACACACTTTGTGGCATCATCTTTAGACAAAAAAAATGGAATTGTTATTTATGTTAAAAATCATATAAAAGCTAAATTAATAGAAGCAGATACACATGGAAGATTTTTAGCTATAGAAATTTTATTGGATGGGAAGAAAGTTTTGTTGGTGGGTATATATGCTCCAAATCAAAAACAAGGTATATTTTATAAAGCATTGCATAGAAAGTTAATACAGTTGGATTATAGATCTTGTATTTTAATGGGAGATTGGAATGGAGTTCTTGATGCTAGTTCGGATAAGAAAAAAATCTTATCTGTTCCTCAAACGCGTTCAATATTGCCTAAATCTTTTTTTGATATTAAAGACGATTTTAATTTGCTAGATATATGGAGAGAAAGACATGGGAGGGACCAAGAATTTACTTTTTTCTCTGATAGACATCAATCATTTTCTAGAATTGATTTTATTCTAACTACGAGTGATTTTATGTTAAGTTTAAAGAAAGTTAAAATTTTACCTAATGTATTGTCTGATCATAACCCAGTTATGATGGAACTAAGGACTGGTCAATATATATGCAGATCCTGGAGACTTAATGAAAATTTGTTTAATTATGAAATGTATGTGGAAGAATGTAAAAAGGCTATCAAGGAATTTTTCAGGTTAAATTTGAATATAGGCTTACCAATAGAAACGGTGTGGGACTCTAGCAAGGCCCATATGCGTGGTATTTTAATTGAATTGAATGCAAGACATAGACGTAAACAAGAGGAAAAGAGAAGAGTTTTAGAAGCGGAGATAAAAAAGAAAGAGTTATTATTAATAGATAAACCGGATGATAGTAATATTAAAGAAGGGATAAAGGTTTTACGGAAACAATTTGATATTTTGATGACTGATCAGGTTGCCAGGAACATACAATATGCTAAACATAACACTTTTTTTAATGCTAATAAACCTGGCAGATGGTTGGCTTATACATTAAGGAAGAAACAAAAATCCCGTTTAATTGAGAAGGTAGAATATAAGGGGCAAGAAGTATTTCATCAGGATGCTATCAAGAAGGCTTTTCTAGAGTTCTATACCAAATTGTATGCTGAAGAAAAAGTTCAAGAGCAAGAGGTAGATGCCTTTTTACAAAATCAAAATGTTATGGAAATTACTTTGGAACAAAGAGATAGATTAAATGCTGTGATTAGATCAGAAGAAATTATTGACGCAATTAAGCAATTGAAATTGGGAAAATCTCCAGGAACTGATGGTTTTACTACGATTTATTATAAGTGTCTACAGGAGGAAGTGGTCGAACATTTGAGGGAGTTATTTGTCAATATACAAGAAGGTGGTCCGGTTCCACCCTCCTGGAAAACGGCTAATGTTTGTTTGATTCCCAAAGAGGGCAAAGATAATGTACAAGTAGAAAATTTTAGACCTATCTCATTGTTAAATACGGATTACAAGATTTTTGCAAAAATTTTGGCTAATAGATTAATGACAGTTTTGACACAGAGGATACACCCGGATCAGACTGGTTTTTTACAAGGGAGACAGATGAAAACCAATGTTAGACAACTTGTTAACATACTGGAATACTTGGATAAACATATTCAAGTGCCGGCTGTTTTAATGTTTTTAGATGCAGAAAAAGCTTTTGATAGATTGAATTGGACATTTCTGCAAAGGCTTGTGGTAAGGATGGGAATGGGGGACCAGTTTATTAATTCCATAACAGCTATATATCAGAAACAAACAGGACAGATTATAGTAAATGGTCAACTAACAGATTTGTTTAACATTGAAAAGGGTACTAGACAGGGTTGTCCCTTATCCCCTTTATTGTTTGTCTTAACTTTAGAGGTTTTATTGAATAGGATTAGAGCATCAGAGGAATTAAAGGGGGTACAAATTAGAAAACAGGATTATAGATTATGTGCTTTCGCAGATGATTTACTTGTGACATTGACTCAGCCAATGCAATCGGCTCAGAGTTTGATGGAAATTATTCGAAATTATGGAAAAGTATCTGGTTTTAAATTAAATTTATCCAAGACAAAGATGTTGGTTAAAAATTGTGATAATAAATTAAAACAAGATTTGGAAAGAATAACGGGATGTGAGATAGTTAAAAAAGTTAAATATTTAGGAATTTATATAGAAGCCTCAAATGGTAAATTATATAAGAATAATTATGAGTTTTTATGGAGTAAAGTTCAAAAAGAAATGGAGAATTGGAAAAAACTACAATTATCTATCCTGGGTAGGATAGCCGCTATTAAAATGAATGTATTACCGAAATTTTTATTTTTATTTCAAATGTTGCCAATACTTAAAAAGGATGGGAATCTTGATGAATGGCAGAAAGGTATAAATAATTTTATTTGGGATGGCAAGAAACCAAGGGTTAAACTTAAAATTATTCAAGATATAAGAGAGAGAGGTGGAATGAAAGTGCCTAATTTCAAATTATATTATTATGCAGCAGTTCTAGTGGCAATAAGTGATTGGATTAATTTAACAAATGAAAGAATATTGAATATAGAAGGATATGGGTTAGTGTATGGGTTTCACGCCTATTTAGTTTATGATAAAAAATTGGATAGGGGTTTTAAAGAGCATATATTAAGAAACTCTGTGATGCGTGTCTGGAAAAAGTATTATTATAAATTAAATGGTAAAATTCCTTTATGGACTGTTCCCAGACATGCAATACAGAGTGTGGGCATACAACAAATTCAAGACGTGGAGCCCTATGATAAACTCTTGAATAAAGATGGGAATAGCTTAGAATTGAAATCACTAGACAGATTAAGGGAGGAAGGTATAGCTCATAATTGGTATCATCATGCACAACTTCAAGCCAGATGGCAAAAAGATGTTAAGATGGGTTTTTCTTTAAAGGATGAAAAATTGATTATACAGATTAGAGACCAAAGAGCGATGCATATTAAAAGAATATATGACGCTTTAATTGAAATTGATTCTGAAAAGGAATTAGTTAAAGACTGTATGATCAAGTGGGAAGGGAATTTTGGATATTCAATCAGGATGGAAACTTGGAAAAGAATATGGGTGAAAAATGTTAAGTTTACACAAGCTCAGCATTTAAGAGAGAATTTTTATAAAATGTTTTATAGATGGCATTTAGACCCAAAAAAATTGTCGCTTATGTATCCAAATTTGAAACCCAAATGTTGGAGATGCGAATCTTTGGATGCAACTTATTTTCACATTTGGTGGACATGTAAAAAAATTAAGGCTTTTTGGATAAAAATATGGTGGATTCTTCAAAATATTTTGAAAAAGCGTATTGAGTTTGTACCACAGTTATTTTTGTTGGGTATAACAAAGGATTGTTCCACCACAGAGACTAAGTTGATTTTGAACTTGACTACGGCCGCAAGACTGTTGGTGGGTCAATATTGGAAGTCATCTGAAATACCATCTATTGAAGAATGGACATTAAAAGTTACCCATCTGGTGGAGATGGCTAAGATTTCAGCCTACCTGAAGAACCACTCAAATGAAACATTTTTGATGGATTGGAAAAAATGGATTGATTATATGCAAAAGAAATATCAATTGAAAGAATTAGATATGATATATAGATAAATAGTTACTAAATAGTAGATTAGCGGGGTTTCTTGCATTTTTTTACTCTGTATTCACTCCGGGAAGCCTGGGGGGGAGGGGGGAGGGAGATAATAAGTAATAGATTATGCTTCTCAACTGTAGTTGGGGATATTAAGGGAATAGATTTTTTCTTCTTTTTTTTTCTAAGGTGCTCGGGAAAACTTTACACCGCATTGGATGGCGAGGAAGGTGGTTTGGAGGTTAGGGGTTAGGTTATGGGAGGATGTGGTGGGGGGGGTTCCGAGCAGCTATTTGTATTGCTTGTTAAATTTGTTATTTCTCTGTTATCAGTTGAGTTATTATATTTTTGTGTTAATATTTGTTAAAACTTTAAAAAATTTAATAAAAATAATTAATTAAAAAAAAAAAATAAAAAAAATAAATAAGAAAGATACCTGGAAATTTTTGTAAAGTCCTTGGGTTCTAGCGACATAAACCACAGTTGCACCAGTATAATAAGGATTCCTATCAAACCATCATCAAATCAATATCCCTGGAAGAAACACCTCCAAATCCTTAGTACACTATCTTACTTCAAAAGTCCACTCGAAGCCACTGAAATGGAACATAAAGGAGTTCAGTGATATAATCAAAAGAAGAAAAGAATCTGTGGTCCAAAAGCACCAGTTAAGTCCCTGTCATTTAATTAGTTCCACTCCCTCTAAAAAATGGAGTATATGACCTGAGACTCTCCAGAACAGGAGTCTTCAAACTTGGTCCTTTTATGACTTGTGGACTTCAACTCCCAGAATTCCTCAGCCAGGCATGCTGGCTGAGGAATTCTGGGAGTTGAAGCCCACAAGTCATAAAAGGGCCAAGTTTGAAGACCCCTGCTCCAGAAGTTGCTGATTGGAAGGCCAGGGGACGTTCATTTTTGATTTGGGAGAGATACAATAACTATGGGCGGTTCAGTTTTGAAGTCATCACATAAAGAATAAAGGAAATGCCCACGACTTGCTTGGCTTGGCAAGAATCACCTTAGAAAATCAAAAACTAGACAGGCTTACCTATTGCCAAGTGGCTCCGGTTACAGCAGTGGCCTTTTTCCAAGCAGAGAGAGCCTCTATTTTATCGAAATTGCTTGTAAGTTGCTATTAAGAAGTATTTCTCAACAATCCCTTTTTTATTAGCTGTTTGTGCCCATTATAATTTTCTAGTTGCAAGTTTGTTATGGCTGTAATATAAATAGAGTTCTAAAAATGTCTTACTTGAAGAGTTGCAGGACTGCCTATGCCATTTAGCCACAGATAAAAGCAGGCAAAAGGGGTTTTCTCTGTAATGGGCCAATTTTATATTTAACAGAACAGTCATATAAACTTGCACTAAAATTTAAGATAGAGTTTCTAGGCTATAAAATAAACACCATTTCTAATGTCACTGTTTGTTAAAATGGATATGCAAAATTCAAGCTGGGTTGTCATGAAATTTAGACAGTATAAAAGTGAGCAGAAATGTGTCTCTCTCTGGTTCTAGAAATGACAAAAAAGAGTCTTGTACATTTTCTGTTCTTTTTAGCTGCATCCTTTCTTTATCTGGTGAGGTCAACGCAAGAACATCTGTTGACCTGCATATCATCATTTGTAACTAGCTTGCTTGGATCGTACCAAATCTGTTTGGCACAAAAGGCACAAAAATGTATAATGAGGCTTTATTGTTATGATTAAATAAACCAAGGCTAAAATCAGATTTCTCCTCCAGGATCCATCAGAGATGAGTGTTCAGTATGAATGAGAGAGGTGAGTATATTCTGGATGAAATATACTAAATTCTTTCAAGAATTTAGAATCTCATCACGTATTTTGAAATTTATGGAGCACCGTGTTTTAGAGAGCAGTTAAGGAAAGCATCATATTGGCACAGAGCCCTAACAATTAGAGCATGGGAATGTAACATTTCAACAACTGTATTTAGTCCTGGACAATACCATTTCAGAGCACAAATAGAAGACAGCATGTCTGAACAAACATTATCTCCAAATCCCATCCTTCTTCCTGACTTTTGGTTTCCTATATTCTTGGCAGAGTTATATATGGTGGAATTCAGTCTTCCATGTTTCCACCTCCATTAGCTGTTTTTCTGGACTGGCCCTCAGTTCCAAGCCCTGGGAAAAATATTACTACAATGTCGCTCTTGATCAGAAATCTGGTAATGTTCTTGATAATGTTCCTAGTGAATTTGTCCTAACACTCTAATGAAGAGAAAACTAATGCCCCTCTTCATTGTTATTCAGTCACTAAGTCATATCTGACTTTTCACGACCGCATGGACCATAGCACACCAGGCCTCCCTGTCCTCTTGGAGTTTGTTCAAATTCATGTTCATTGTGTCGATGATACTATCAAACCATCTCATCCTCTGCTGTCCTCTTCTTCTTTTGCCTTCAATCTTTCCCAACATCAGGGTCTTATCCAATGAGACCTTTCTTCCCATTAGGTTGCCAAAGTAGTTGAGCTTTAGCTTCAGTATCTGTCCTTCCAAAGAACAGCCAGGGTTGAATTTACTTAATGCCAGTCTTTAGCTGAATGTTTTTAGCCACTGGAATGCTGCACCAGACTCACACCAACACATGAGAAGCAATTGTTAAATTTCCTGAAATTTGCACGCTATTTGACATCAGAGGTGAGCCTTGATGTTCAGCACACTAATCAGATGTTCTGCAGCTAGCAGCATGTCACAGAGCATTGGCAATGGAGTCAGCAGAGCCGGTTCTTAAACCATTAGTAGCCCATCACTACATGCTGCTGACCAGTTAGTAAGTAAACAAAATGTTCTATGAGCTTTTAAAGCAGGGGTCTTCAAACCTGACCCTTTTATGATTTGTGGACTTCAACTCCCAGAATTCCTCAGCCAGGCATGCTGGCTGAGGAATTCTGGGAGTTGAAGTCCACAAGTCATAAAAGGGCCAAATTGGAAGACCCCTGTTTTAAAGCATGAGCTAACTTGGAGATACAATTGTTTGGGTACATTTGAACAAGAGCGCAAATTTATAAAGAGAAAGTATTTTAATTCTGAAAAGCTGAGCTGGCCCAGAAGGCAGGTTTTCTGGCCTTCATTTTAATGTATTTAAATGAAAAGTGACAAAGGAGATTGAGGATGACAAAAAGCTCTTTTTAAGTATAAAGTAGGCAAAACACTAATGGATAATAATGAAGAAGCAGAGTTACTTGGCTTCTATTTTGGCTCTGTGTTCTCTGAGAAAAGAATACATATTTTCCTAGGATACTGTAAAGAGCTGGTTGAAATACTGCAGCAGCAGTAGAACTTCTGGGCAGGACTCCACTTCAACCTTGCTAGAAACACATGTATAACAAGATATGCCTATTAGCCTTGGATTAAGTCTATTCTCCAGGCCCAGTTACACTGAAAGGGGCCAGACAATTGTAGAACAAATGTTCCATCTTCAGCAAAACAGAACCCCCTGTGGAATATGTTAATAATAATAATAATAATAATAATAATAATAATAATAATAGTAGTAGTAGTAGTAGTAGTAGTAGTAGTAATAATAATAATAATAATAATAATAATAATAATAATAATAATAATAATAATAATAATACAATTGGAAGGGGCTTTGGTTCAACCCCCTGCTCAGGCAGGAAACCTATACCATTTCAGACAAATGGCTGTCCAGTCTCTTCTTAAAAACTTCCAGTGTTGGAGCATTCACAGCTTCTGGAGGCAGGTTGTTCCACTGATTAATTGTTCTGTCAGGAAATTTCTCCTTAGATCTAGGTTGCTTCTCTCTTTGGTTAGTTTTCATCCATTGCTTCTTGTCCTACCTTCAGGTGCTTTGGAGAATAGCTTGACTCCCTCTTCTTTGTGGCAACTCCTGAGATATTGGAACACTGCTATCATGTCACCCCTTGTTCTTCTCTTCATTAAACTAGACATACTCAATTCTAGCAACCGTTCCTTATATGCTTTAGCCTCCAGTCCCCTAATCATCTTTGTTGCTCTTCTCTGTACCCTTTCTAGAGTCTCAACATCTTTTTTACATCATAGTAACCAAAACTGGATGCAGTATTCCAAGTGTGGCCTTACCAAGGCATTGTAAAGTGGTATTAACACCTCACGTGATCTTGATTCTATCCCTCTGTAAATGCAGCCTAGCACATTAGGCTTTTTTGGAAGCTGCAGCACACTGCTGGATCAATTTTAAGTGATTGTCAACTAGGACTCCAAGATCCCTCTCACAGTTACTACTATTGAGCAAGGTACCACCTATACTATACCTGTACATTTGGTTTTTCTTGCCTAAATGTAGAATCTTACTTTTTTCACCATTGAATTTCATTTTGTTAGATAGTGCCCAGTGTTCAAGTCTGTCCAGATCCTCCTGTATCCTAAGCCTGTCTTCTGGAGTGTTGGCTATTCCTGCCAGCTTGGTGTCGTCTGCAAATTTGATGAGTTTCCCATATATCCCCTCATCCAAATCATTGATGAAGATGTTGAAGAATACTGGTCCAGAACAGAGCCCTGGGGCACCCCACTACACACTTCCCTCCATGTAGATGCAGTTCCATTGAGAACCACATGCTGAGTACGGCTGGTCAGCCAGTTACGAATCCATTTGGTGGTGATGCTGTTTAACCCACATTTTTCTATCTTATCAAGTAGTGGGTTGTGGTCTACTTTATCAAATGCCTTACTGAAGTCCAAGTAAATTATATCCACAGAATTTCTCTGGTCCACTAATTTTGTCACCTGGTCAAAGAATGCAATAAGATTTGTCTGGCAACATCTGTTTTTGATAAACCCATGTTGGTTGTTGGTTATAACTTTGTTTGTTTTTAAATGTTCACTGATTCATTGCTTGATTATCTTTTCCCAGAATCTTTGCAGGTATTGAGGTCAGACTGACAGGTCTGTAGTTTCCTGGATCCATTTTTTTCCTTTTTTGAAGATGGAAACTACATCAGTTCTTTTTCAGTCCTCTGGTTGTTCCCCAGTGTTCCCCAGTGATCTTTGAAAGTTATAGTTCAGTGGTTCTGAGATCACATCTGCCAGTTCCTTCAGGACCTTGGGATAATCCATCTGGTCCTGGTGATTTGAACTGGTCTAGGATGGACAGGTGCTCACTTTCTTGCCTGTCTTAATTTTTGTTTCCAATCTATTGTTATGGTGCTGTTTTTGATAGGTTGGACTGTTTTATCCCTCTGTATAAAGATGGATGCAAAAAATGAGTTAAGTAGTTCTGCTTTCTCCCTGTTGCTTGTCACCTTGTCACTTTCTCCCACTAATGGACCAATCATTTCCTTAACCTTTTTCTTGTTTTTTACATGCTGAAAGAAGCTTTTCTTGTTATTTTTTACTTTTGTCGCAAGCCTTAATTCATTTTGAGCCTTAGCTTTCCTCACTTCATCTTTGCAGGCTTGGGCTATTTGCTGATATTCTGCCTTAGTTATGTGCCTCTCTTTCCACTTCTTATACTTGTCCTTTTTGTCTTTCAGTTTATCAGAGAGTTCTTTATGCAGCCATGCTGGTTTCTTTTGAGAACTGTTATTTTTCTTCTTCACTGGTATTGTGCCACACTGGGCTTTTATAATCTCACTTTTCAAAATTTCCCAATCTTCTTGAGTTGTTTTCCCTTTGAGGATTCTCATCCATGGAATCCTTCCCAAGCTCTCTCTAAGTTTATTGAAATTAGCTCTCTTAAAGTCCAAGACTCTAGTTTGACTGTGTTCTATTGCTTATACTTACATAATGTTGAATTCCAATATTGCATGATCACTCCCCCCCAAGGTTCCTGTGGCTTCAATACCTTCTATCATTTCATCTCTGTTAGTGAGAATTAGGTCCAATATGGTTCCCTTCTCTACTTTGGGGGAGACAAAGTTGTCTGCTAGGTTTGCCAGGAATCTGTTTGATCTTCCACTTGATGCAGAATTTTTCTCTCAGTTCATGTCAGGGTAATTAAAGTCCCCCATTACTATTGTGTTATGCTTCCTACATACCTTAGTTAACTGACTAGCAAAAGGTTCATCTATTTCCTCTGTTTGGTTGGGTGGCCTATAGTATACATTATGGCAACGTCATTTTTCCCCTTTTATATTGACCCAAGACAATTTTCATCATTGTTGTGCTCTATTCTGTAGAGATGTGGTTATTTTTTATAGAGAGAGCAGCTCCACCTCCTTTTTTATTTGGTCTATTTCTTTTAAATAATTTAAATCCCTCTAGCTGTGCGTTCTATTTGTGGGTTTCATCCACCAAGTTTCTGTAATGGCAACAATATCATATCTGCCCTCATTTACCTGAATATATGTTTATAACTGCATCCTGCGGTTTGTAGTATATTTGATATTTCATCTATTTAAATACATGGTTGTGCTTTAAAAATGATCTTCAGCATCAAGAGCTATTATATGTCTTTTTCCTACACTCCCACATTCCCTACTTTCAGCCATCTTCTCCATCTTAAAGGATGGGACTTGTTGTGTTTTGATGCTTGTAATGGCTTTCATTACCCTTCAGCCAGGCCACTACAATCCAGTGTGCAAATTGTGTGCCCCACAACAGCATTGCATGAGATGAGGTGCCAATTGCAAATAAAAATTACAGAGAAGATACAACATACATACTTGGCTGCCAAGGCAGGAGCAGAATATGGGTTTGCAAACAAAATAACATATAAAGGTACAATTATACATTTTAGAAGCTTAAAACCTTTTATCAGAGGGTAAATTGATTTAATTTCTTAAAGTGGTAGGCATTAATGAAGATACTCTTGGGGTCATTCTATCTTTTCTCTTATAACTATGTTATTCCAATTCATGTGTCGCCTAGTTAGACTTTTTCCTTTTCCCAGCTACGATATCACAGAGCATTAATTCTTGGAAATTGCAAAGCCCAAATTCAATAGAGGCATTACCTTGGGTGTTGGCATTGGGGTGGACTCTCCTTCATGAAATATAGAAATTATGCTGCTGTTGTCTTGCCAGTGCTGAAAGGCATCAGCTCCAGGTCTTCAAGCAAGAGTATTCTCAGTCCTGCTTGGAGACACAAGAGCAGTGTTTCTCAGCCTTGGCAGCTTGAAGATGTGTGGACTTCAACTCCCAGAATTCCCCAGGTCGTCTGCCAGCCAAGGTTGAGAAACGCTGCACTAGAAGCTGAATGCGATATGTTTTGCAAATGTACGAGCTAGCTTGAATGAGCTAGCCCCTCCCATCATATAAAGAATGGATCATTGATATTGGCGTAGTCTCCATCTTTGACTTCAGCAGCACTTGGTCCTCACCCTACTTTCATAGCAAAATTCCCCCTCTCTCCCTTCATTTCCATAACTTGTGATATTCAATATTTATGTCATTTCTTTGGATTGCCAAACTGAATAAAGACATCTGCCATGATGACAACAAGATTCTCCTCTTGGCTACACCACTAGAAAGGGTTGACCTTTGAAGGGAAAAAAAACGTATATACAAGAGCCCCACTTGTGAATAAGAAATGTTGCATTTGTTCTGGCTAGCCTAGCTAAGAATTTAACAATGGACTCAGAGGCCTGGAATGTACAAGAAGGACAAAAATGTAGGCTGATGATGCCTGGAGTAGCTACACAAAGATAAATGTAAAGGAAAGAAGGACAAAGGAATGATTAGTTGTTATATATAAAATTACATTATTAAAATGACAGAACTAGGCCTTATAGAATATCATGGTTCCTCAAGGAGAGAATAGGAGGAGGGAGAGAGAGATGAGAGAGAGATGAGAGATAAAAGAGAGAGAAGTGATAGATGATAGATAGGTGTGTGTGTGTGTGTGTGTGTGAGAGAGAGAGAGAGAGAGAGAGAGAGAGAGAGAGAGAGAGAGAGAGAGAGAGAGAGAGAGAGAGAGAGAGAGAGAGAGAGAAATGCAGTTTTTATATTATTGGTAATGTGAATGCACAAGCAGAGAACCAGCCAAGAAAGAGGCTCCAACATGGTCAGAATTCCCCCCCCCCATCTATGACATTTTTATTAAGGTTATGTATATGACCATTCGTTTTCATTCGGCTGGTGCTAATTGCTGTCTCCTGGTCTTGGCTACTGTGTACAGGGAACATATGCTCTCCCCGACATTGCCATGCCTGTGGGTGCTCTGGGTTGCTCTGCTGTCTAGCGACGAGAACCTGCTGCTGATGCCGCCGCCGCCGCCACTGCTGCTGCTATTAGAGAAGGCTAGTCTACAACAGCTGGGGATATTTGGCTGCTTCCAAAAGCTTATCTCCTTAATAGCAACCATATCTTGGAACAAAGGAGCAGCAGAAGGAAAACTTTCCTGTGATCCTTGATTATTTCTGTAATCTTCCAATAGGCGAGTGGCGTGTTTACATAGGTACTTCCTGTGCAGAAGATGGGATTATTGGACAAAAGCAGCAGCGGCAGCAAGCCGGGGAAAAAAAAATGCAGGTGCCAATCTGAGGTTTCTTACAGTGACTTTTCCCCATACTCGTGCAAACGAGATGCATTGAGATTACAGCTCCCAGGGTGGCCATTGCTAAGGAGGCTGTGACTTATAGGTAGTCTTTGACTTGTGGCCATAATTGAGCCTGGGATCACGGTCGTAAATCATGCTGGTCATTAAGCGGGTCACCCTGTGACTGAACCAATTTTGCAATTTTTTTTTGTAGTGGTGGTTATTAAGTGAACCCATTGTCCACGATGGATGTGGGGTTTTTTTTGCCAGAAACTGGAAGTAAATGCTAGTTTCCAACAAAAAAAATGTAAAATCACTGGGATCCTGCAAATGGCCATAAATGCAGGCTGGTTTCCAAGCACCCAAATGCAGTCACATGGCCATGAGGGGATGGCCCAAGTTGTAAGTAATTTTTTGGGGGTCCGTCAAAACTTCAAATGGTTACCAAGCAACTGGTACCAAGTAAATTAAGGACCATTTGTGTAATCCCAATCATCCTAAACATAGCAGCCTAGGGATGCTATCATAGAGTCTAGTTGGCTGTTACATGAAACATGAATGCCACATTTCTAGGAGTACATGTTAGCTAAAACATCTGGTAAATTTCTAGCTAGATTGTCTATAAAGATTGAGCCTCCTCAATTAAACAAGGGAAACATGATAAATGAAGAAAGTAACAATGTGTGTGTGTGTGTGTGTGTGTGTGTATTCCAAAATCTATTAAAACCACTGATCTCCGGGACAGCAAACCTTTTTAATAACTGAGCTTTTGTCAATCCACTGTTGCCTAGTTAAGAATTTAACAATGGAATCAGAAGCCTGGAATATACAAGAAAGACACAAATGTTGATTGATGATACCTGGAGTAGCTACACAAAGGTGAATCTAAAAAAAAAAAGGACAAAGGAATTATTAGTATATATATATATATATATATATATATATATATATATATATATATATATATATATATATATATATATATATATATATATATATATATATATATATATATATATATATATATATATATATATATATATATATATATATATATATATATATATATATATATATATATATATATATATATATATATATATATATATATATATATATATATATATATATATATATATATACATACATACATACATACATACATACATACATACATACATATATATATATATATATATATATATATATATATATATATATATATATATATCGAGTGTTTCTTTTTAAATTGCACCCTGTAAACCCAAATATGGGAGAAAGAAATCTTTCTTTCTTTTACCTGTTTCAGCTCAACCCAGAGCCATCCGCAGGAACCAGTATATATATATGTTTTTAATTTAAATTGCTAACAAAGAATAAGGGAGAACTGGGACAGCTATTTTGAGTTTCTTAACTCTCTTCAGCCAGAACTTACCCTTCTGAGATTCGAACCTGGGCTGTCTGCATGTTAGGCAGTTGTATTAACCTCTAGGCCACAGGCTCCCTCTCACTTTGCCAGCAGTATCAGGGAGGGAAGAGATTTATATCGAGTGTTTCTTTTTAAATTGCACCCTGTAAACCCAAATATGGGAGAAAGAAATCTTTCTTTCTTTTACCTGTTTCAGCTCAACCCAGAGCCATCCGCAGGAACCAGTATATATATATGTTTTTAATTTAAATTGCTAACAAAGAATAAGGGAGAACTGGGATAGCTATTTCGAGTTTCTTAACTCTCTTCAGCCAGAACTTACCCTTCTGAGATTCGAACCTGGGCTGTCTGCATGTTAGGCACTTGTATTAACCTCTAGGCCACAGGCTCCCTCTCACTTTGCCAGCAGTATCAGGGAGGGAAGAGATTTATATCGAGTGTTTCTTTTTAAATTGCACCCTGTAAACCCAAATATGGGAGAAAGAAATCTTTCTTTCTTTTACCTGTTTCAGCTCAACCCAGAGCCATCCGCAGGAACCAGTATATATATATGTTTTTAATTTAAATTGCTAACAAAGAATAAGGGAGAACTGGGATAGCTATTTCGAGTTTCTTAACTCTCTTCAGCCAGAACTTACCCTTCTGAGATTCGAACCTGGGCTGTCTGCATGTTAGGCACTTGTATTAACCTCTAAATTGTTAGCAATTTAAATTAAAAACATATATATATACTGGTTCCTGCGGATGGCTCTGGGTTGAGCTGAAACACGTAAAAGAAAGAAAGAGGTTAATACAACTGCCTAACATGCAGACAGCCCAGGTTCGAATCTCAGAAGGGTAAGTTCTGGCTGAAGAGAGTTAAGAAACTCGAAATAGCTATCCCAGTTCTCCCTTATTCTTTGTTAGCAATTTAAATTAAAAACATATATATATATATATATATATATATATATATATATATATATATATATGTATGTATGTATGTATGTATGTATGTATGTATGTATGTATGTATGTATGTATGTATGTATGTATGTATGTATGTATGTATGTGTTATGTCTGGCCTCTCGCAGCTCATTAAAATCCACATAAATATGTCTTTAAGAGGTTTATTTAACACATTTCAAAAGGATTCATTTCAAAGCAAGCTGCTGGCATTATGTTGGCCTGAACGGCCAAATCAGATCTATGTACATTTAGATTAAACATGCTCTCCTCCCACATTCCAATTACTCACTCTTTCTTTATCACATTGTCCAAGACCTCATTATTCTTCGGTAGGTTTTCAAAACACCAGAAAACTGAGTTCCAAAGCACTGCCAAAGTTTTCAGCCCACTCCTTGATTAACGTTAATCGTGACAAAGGCGTAGTCTTTCTTTCCCCTTCTAATATAGTGTCCGATACGTCACTTCCCCAATTACTTCCTTTTTCCAGTTAACTGACACCTTCGCTTATCAAACCTTAGGAACCTCGGATCAATCCATTTATCTTCTTGTTCTAAATCTGACTCATCATTTTGAGAGTCTGATTCAGAATGCATACAAAGCTCCTCATTGTCTATCTCAGCTGCCGGGAGGGGAAACCACCCAGAGGGGCCTGGCTGCTGATCCTCGGCTGCCGGGAGGGGAAAACACCCAGAGGGGCCTGGCTGCTGATCCTCGGCTGCCGGGAGGGAAAAACACCCAGAGGGACCTGGCTGCTGATCCTCATCCTCTGATACTTCCCAAGCTGGTCTAGGGACACTCACAACACTATCCCCCCCCGCAGGCCCCTCCCCCCGGGGCCGTCGCAGGGGATGTGGTTTGTAGGGAAACGCAGAATGAAAATCCCAAATTAACCGAGGAGCCTCAATATCACGAGCATCGACCCAACAGCCAGCGGCTGGCCCACCCCCGGTCCAATCAACCAAATATTGGAAGCGGTCGTTGAGCCATCGGGAATCTCGGATGCCGGACACATCCAACCGGGAAACGGGAACGTGAGCACGGCGAGCTGTCGGGCCCGGATCAGGAGGTCGAAGCGGAGAATCAGGGTTAACAGGAACAAGCAAGGAGCGATGAAACACGGGATGTACACGAAGAGACCTAGGTAAAGTCAAACGATAGGTCACCGGATTGATGACCGTCTCCACAGGAAAAGGACCCAGGAAACGTTGATCAAGCTTGCGGTGAATTCTCCCTGGAAACAAGTACTTGGTGGAGAGCCAAACCCGATCTCCAACAGCTAACGGCGGCGTGTCGCGACGAGAGCGGTCTGCAACCCTCTTGTAGTCTTCCTTGGCCTTAGTCAAATGGTGCTTAACCATCTCTTGGACAGACTGGAGTTCGGTTAAGTAGTCTTCTGCAACTGGAACTGGAGAATCGAGGAGCGTGAGTGGGAAAAACCTGGGATGATAGCCGTAGTTGGCAAAAAACGGAGTGGTCTGAGTGGAAGTGTGCTGAGAGTTGTTGAAAGCGAATTCGGCCACGGAGAGATATTTGGACCAATCGTTCTGTTGGTCGTTGATGAAACAACGCAAATACTGCTCCAGAATGCCAATCACTTTCTCTGTACCCCCATCAGTCTCTGGGTGATGCGTGGAGGCTAGATTAACTTGGACTTGAAGCACAGACATGAGTTCTCTCCAGAACTCCGAGGTGAACTGGGTTCCTCGGTCGGACACTATTTTGTCAGGCAAACCGTGTAGCCGGAAGATATGTTGAATGAACAGCTGAGCAGTGACCTTGGCTGTCGGTATTCTTCGGCAAGGAATGAAATGTGCCATTTTGGTCAGCATGTCCACCACTACAAAGACAACGGTGTAGCCGGCAGAAACAGGTAGACAAGTCAAGAAGTCCATGGAAATAGCTCCCCAGGGTCTCTCCAGCGTGGGTAAAGGCTGTAATAATCCCGGAGGGGCTCCTGTGGCATGTTTTGCCTGACGGCACCGTACACAGGAATTCACATAGGATTGCACATCATGGCGAAGCCTGGGCCACCAAAAAGTCCGAGACACTAAGTGAAGAGTCTTAAAGAAACCAAAATGACCTGCCGCAGGGTTATCATGGCATTGAGTCAGGATGAGACCCCGGAGTGGGCCTGCTGGAACATATAACAGGTTGCGGAAGCGTAATAGTCCCTCGGACAAGGTCCAAGGTGAGTCGGGACCCACCTCTTGTCTCTTCCGTATCGCAAAGTCATCTAGTTGTTGCGCTTCCCGAATCTGTCATTGTAGATCTACCGGATCGTGCACGGCTGCGATCGATTCGAGAGGCAGAATGGTTCGAAGCGGTAAGGGATCCTTGATCTGTAGATACTCAGGTTTACGGGACAGGGCATCTGCTCTTTTGTTGTACCCTTTCGGAATGTAGGTGACTTTGAAGTTGAATCGAGCGAAGAACAAAGACCAACGGATCTGACGTTGATTCAATTTCCTGGTAGATTGCAAAAATTCCAAGTTTTTATGGTCAGTCCAAACTTCAACTTGGTAGCGGGCTCCTTCCAGGTGGTGTCTCCAGGTCTCAAAAGCAGTCTTGATGGCCAATAGTTCCTTTTCCCAAATGGTATAATGGCGTTCGGAGGGAGTTAGTTTCCTGGAGTAATAAGCACACGGGAACAGGAGGCCGCCATCTTGGCGTGTTTGAAGTAGCACGGCCCCTACCGCAACATCTGAGGCGTCAGCCTCCACTACAAAGGGACGACAAGGATCTGGATACTTGAGAATGGGTTCTTGAACAAAAGCCTTTTTGAGGGTCTGAAACGCCTGTTGCTCGGCATCGCCCCACTGGAACTTAATGCCTTTCCGTAACAGTCGAGTAAGGGGCGCAGTCAAGGCAGAAAATCTTGGAATAAATATCCTGTAATAGTTCGCAAATCCCAAAAGTCTTTGGACATCTTTTGCTTTACATGGTGGTTGCCAGGTTTGCAAGGCCTCAACCTTGCCAGGGTCCATGGCGATGCCTTGTGGAGAAATCACATGTCCCAGAAACTCAATGGTGGTTTGATAGAATTGACATTTCTCTAACTTGGCGTAAAGGTGATGCTCTCTCAAGCGTTGCAAAACTCGCCGGAGATGCTGAAGATGAGTTGCTCGTGACGGGGAATAAATCAGGATGTCATCAAGGTAAACCACCACAAATTGATCTAATAAATCCCGGAAGATGTCATTCATGAAATGTTGAAAGACGGCCGGAGCATTGGTGAGTCCAAAGGGCATAACGGTATACTCAAAATGACCATACCTGGTTCCAAACGCGGTCTTCCACTCGTCCCCCTCTCGAATGCGAACCAGGTTGTAAGCACCCCTTAAATCTATCTTGGTGAAGATGGTCGCTGATCGGAGACGGTCCATGAGATCAGGAATCAAAGGCAGAGGGTACCGGTTGCACACCGTGATGGCATTGAGCTTGCGATAGTCACAGCATAGGCGTAAATCTCCGGTTTTCTTCTTCACGAATAACACAGGAGCTGACAAAGGCGAGGAAGAGGGACGAATGAAACCCCTGGCCAGGTTTTTGTCCACAAAGTCTTTCAATGCGGCCAACTCGGGTTCTGACATGGAGTAAAGGCGTCCCCTTGGAAGCTTGGCATTTGGTAGCAAATCAATGGCACAGTCATATGGTCTATGCGGAGGCAATTGGTCTGCCTCTTTCTCATTGAATATATCTGCAAAGTCCGCTAGATCGGCCGGCAAGGTGATGTCAGGGTGGGATGGTAGCTGGGCTGCACAAACTTGGCATACGTGGTCTACGCATTGCAAACTGGGAAATGAAACAAAGTTCTGGGACCACACCACACAAGGATCATGGGTTCTCAACCAGGCTAGGCCGAGAACTAAGGGGAAATGAAATCCCTTGGTAACATAGAATTGGATGGCTTCTTCATGTTGTCCTATGACCAGGCGTATGGGCTGGGTCATAAACTTGATCGGTCCAGACAACAACTCACGACCATCGATTGTCTCAACCAACATAGGCGGCTTCACAGAGCACAAAGGTATGGCATGCTGACAAGCGAAAGCTTCATTCATGAAATTGGTGGTGGCTCCAGAATTCAACAAGGCGTGGGCCGGAATGCCCTGGGCATGATTTCCCAGAAGTATATTGGTTGCTAGGATCAGATGTCTCGGAGGACCGGGGTCGTCGTCTGCGGAACTGGAACTGGGTTTGGCGCCTGCCCGACCCAATGTTTCCATTAGGCCGGGCTCTGGCCGTTTCCCGGCAAGGTGGCTTGAAACTGCTGAGTGGGAGGCCGAGCTGGAACAGGAGTAGGACCTGCCGTACCACGTCTTTTCTGGGGGCAGGCCATGACGAAGTGACCCATCTCTCCACAGTACAGGCACAAGCCCTCAGCTCTCCGTCTTGCCTTCTCAGCCTCGGTCAAACGAGATCTGGCTGCACCAAGATCCATGGGTTCATCTCTGGTCATGGGTGCAGGGCGCCTCTCAGTGTAAGCCGGCCCTGTTTGGAAAATACGTCTGGGTGCCGGGATAGGTGGAGCGATAGGTAGGGTCTGGAATCCTCTGCGTGGTGCAGGAACTGGCTTGGCACTTCCGGTGACTGGAACCATCTGTTTGACCAGGTGGGCATCCATGGCTTGCGTTTGCGCCTCAATAGCCAAACAATGTTGGTATAATGCATCCAGGGTCGCAGGTATTACAGTAGTTTTCAATCCATTCAAGATCTGAGAAGACAGGCCATCTTGAAAGATTTCCATGAGAGCCTCATCATTCCAATTAATTTCTTGAGCTAGGCGGCGAAAATCTGATATATAGTCCGCTACGCAGCGCGATCCTTGACGTAGCTCTCGTATCCGCCGGGTGGCATTTTGTCTACGAAGGGGGTCAACAAATTCTCTTTCCATCAGCTGGCAGAATCCTGCATAATTGCGCAGGACAGGATCTTGTCCGTCTATCAGAGGAGACGACCAATCAGCAGCTGTCCCAGAGAGTAAACTTAAAATGAAAGCTACTTTCGTTTCATCAAGCTGGAAGTCTGCTGGAGTTGAGGCAATGAATGTTTTGCATTGGTTTAAAAAAGCTGGAAATTTACTACGCTCTCCAGTAAACTTATCAGGCAAGGCTAAATAACATCTGCTCCGTCTGGGAGGGGGGGCTGGAGCTGGGGCTCCTGCAGCTTGCTGAATCTGCTGTTGCAAATGTCCAATTTGTTGCTGGAGAGTTTGAACTAATAGATGCAGAGCCGGGTTATCAGCGAGGAGTTGCTCCATGACGTCACTGAAAGCTCGGACTAATTTTCGTCTTTTCTGTTTTTGTGTCACGAGCAATCTGTTATGTCTGGCCTCTCGCAGCTCATTAAAATCCACGTAAATATGTCTTTAAGAGGTTTATTTAACACATTTCAAAAGGATTCATTTCAAAGCAAGCTGCTGGCATTATGTTGGCCTGAACGGCCAAATCAGATCTATGTACATTTAGATTAAACATGCTCTCCTCCCACATTCCAATTACTCACTCTTTCTTTATCACATTGTCCAAGACCTCATTATTCTTCGGTAGGTTTTCAAAACACCAGAAAACTGAGTTCCAAAGCACTGCCAAAGTTTTCAGCCCACTCCTTGATTAACGTTGCTCGTGACAAAGGCGTAGTCTTTCTTTCCCCTTCTAATATAGTGTCCGATACGTCACTTCCCCAATTACTTCCTTTTTCCAGTTAACTGACACCTTCGCTTATCAAACCTTAGGAACCTCGGATCAATCCATTTATCTTCTTGTTCTAAATCTGACTCATCATTTTGAGAGTCTGATTCAGAATGCATACAAAGCTCCTCATTGTCTATCTCAGCTGCCGGGAGGGGAAACCACCCAGAGGGGCCTGGCTGCTGATCCTCGGCTGCCGGGAGGGGAAAACACCCAGAGGGGCCTGGCTGCTGATCCTCGGCTGCCGGGAGGGAAAAACACCCAGAGGGACCTGGCTGCTGATCCTCATCCTCTGATACTTCCCAAGCTGGTCTAGGGACACTCACAACAGTATGTATGTATATGTATATGTATATGTATATGTATATGTATATGTATATGTATATGTATATGTATATGTATATGTATGTGTATGTGTATGTGTATGTGTATGTGTATGTGTATGTGTATGTGTATGTGTATGTGTATGTGTATGTGTATGTGTATGTGTGTGTGTGTGTGTGTGTATGTGTATGTGTATGTGTATGTGTATGTGTATGTGTATGTGTATGTGTATGTGTATGTGTATGTGTATGTGTATGTATATGTATATGTATATGTATATGTATATGTATATGTATATGTATATGTATATGTATATGTATATGTATATGTAAAAGGAAGAAACAGCTACAATCACACATTGCTCCTAGTAGCAGAAGCCAAAAGCACCAGCCTGACGATGATGAATGAGATTTCATCGAAACGTTGCCAAGACACTTCAAATTCTACGTGGGAGAAAACCCGAAGAACCAAAGACCTGCATATATATATATATATATATATATATATATATATATATATGCAGGTCTTTGGTTCTTCGGGTTTTCTCCCACGTAGAATCTGAAGTGTCTTGGCGACGTTTTGACGAAGTCCTATTCATCATCTTCAGGCTCGTGCTTTCGGCTTCGTGCTTCTAGGAGCAATGTGTGATTGTAGCTGTTTCTTCCTTTTAACTGCCAGTGGGGGTTTGAACTGATTGGCTGGGAGCTCGGCTGTGTTCTGATAGGGTGGAGGTGTGTTCTGATTGGTTAGGGGCTTGGCTGTGCTCTGATTGGATGGGGGGTTGGCTGTGCTCTGATTGGATGGGGGAGTGTTCTGTTTGGGTGGGGGCTTTGTTGTGCTCAGGTTAGTCTGAGTTGCAGGGGGATTAGAGAGGGTGAGCTGCATAGCTGTTTGGCTTCGTGTTCGTGGTCGTGCCTCATCTTCATGGTGGGTGTCAGTTTGCTTTATGTATGGATGCAGTTAAAAGGAAGAAACAGCTACAATCACACATTGCTCCTAGAAGCACGAAGCCGAAAGCACCAGCCTGAAGATGACGAATGGGACTTCGTCGAAACGTCGCCAAGACACTTCAAATTCTACGTGGGAGAACACCCGAAGAACCAAAGACCTACGTACAAACACCCGCGAAAACCTCAGAAAACAAATATACTAATTTAATTTTAATTTGTTCGGATTTGTATGCCGCTCCTCTCCGAAGACTGGGAGCTCGGCTGTGTTCTAATAGGGTGGAGGTGTGTTCTGATTGGTTAGGGGCCAGAAGTCTAATAAGTTCTTATCCTCTCTTGCTGACAATTTCGTCCACCAAAAGGTGGAGGAGAAAACAAGAGGATTGGCTATCCTCGATCTAATCCTTACAAACAGGGAGGAAATGGTCGAGGAAATCAGAGTTTCTGGGACCTTGGGAGGTAGTGATCATGTTATCCTTGAATTCTGCATAATAAGGGAAGGAAAGCCTGAGAGGACTCAGACTTCAAAGTTGGACTTCAGACAGGCAGATTCTGATGGACTCAAGAAGAGGGTAGGGGGGATCAAATGGCTGAATGTACTAAAGGATAGAAACGTCCAAGAAGGATGGGATATTTTGAGAAATGCAATACTAGAAGCGCAATCTTTAACAATTCCTCAAAGAAGGAAGAATGGGAAACATCTAAAGAGACCAGGGTGGATAAACCTAGAACTCAAAAACTTGCTAAAAAGGAAAAAAGAAATGTTTAAGAAATGGACGGAGGGATACATATCTAAGGAAGATTCTAATGTAATCTGTACAAAGTCCAGGGCAAGTATTAGGAAAGCTAAGGTTAATAATGAATTGAGGCTTCAAGAGAGACTAAAAACAATAAAAAAGGGTTTTGGGGATATGTCAAAAGTAAAAGAAAAGTTAAAGAGGCTATAGGAAGTTTAGAGAACGAGAATGGAGAAGTGGTCAAAAGTGATCTTGAGAAGGCGGAGATTCTAAACTCCTATTTTGTATCTGTTTTTTCTAAGAAAGATAATGTAACTGCAACTGACCTTCACTGTGCTAGTGCAGGACTAAGAGAATCAAGGCATGTAATCGACACAGAGAAGGTAAGGGAACACTTAGCTAACTTAAATGAGTTTAAGTCTCCAGGTCCAGATGGATTACATCCTCGGGTACTGAAGGAATTAGCAGAAGTAATTGCTGAACCACTTGCTGTAATCTTTGAAAAGTCAAGGAGAACAGGAGAAGTCCCAGATGATTGGAGAAGGGCAAATGTTGTCCCTATCTTCAAAAAAGGGAAGAAGGCAGACCCAGGGAACTACAGGCCTGTTAGCCTGACTTCAATACCAGGAAAGATTCTTGAACAAATTATTAAGCAACATATATGTCAGCATTTGGATGGGAATTCAATAATTAACAGCAGTCAACATGGGTTTGTAACAAACAAGTCGTGTCAAACTAATCTAATTTCATTCTATGACAAAATCACGGAATGGGTTGATCAGTGAAATACAGTAGACATAGTATTTCTGGACTTCAGCAAAGCTTTCGACAAAGTATCTCACACCATCCTCATTGAAAAAATGATCAAATATGGGATTGACAGGGTGACTGTTAGGTGGGTTCATAACTGGCTTAGTAATCGTACTCAAAGAGTGGCTATAAATGGCTGCACATCCAACTGGAAGAAAGTCTCAAGCGGAGTACCACAAGGCTCTGTTCTGGGCCCAGTTATGTTTAATATTTTTATAAATGATCTGGATGAGGGAATTGAAGGGAAATTGATCAAATTTGCAGATGACACAAAGCTAGGAGGGATTGCAAACACCAGAGCAGAGAGAGAAAGGATTCAAAAAGATTTAGAGAAACTCAAACAATGGGCTGCAACTAATAAAATGGTATTTAACAAGGAAAAATGCAAGGTACTACACCTGGGTAAGAAAAATGAAAAAAGCACATATAGTATGGGAGGAATCCAGCTGAGCAGCAGTACATGTGAAAAGGACCTGGGTGTCCTAGTAGACCATTGATTGAACATGAGGCAACAGTGTGAAGCAGCTGCAAAAAAGGCAAACATGATCCTGGGGTGTATCAAGAGAAGCATAGAGTCCAGATCACGTGAAGTTATTGTTCCCCTCTACTCTACCTTGGTCCGACCTCACCTGGAGTACTGTGCCCAGTTCTGGTCACCCCAGTTCAAGGAAGACACTGACAAACTGGAGCAGGTTCAAAAGAGAGCTACCAAGATGGTGAATGGTCTACAAACCATGTCCTATGAGGAACGGTTAAAGGAATTGGGAATGTTTAGTCTACAGAAAAGAAGACTGAGAGGAGACATGATGGCTGTCTACAAATACCTGAAGGGCTGTCACAGTGCAGAGGGAGCAGCCCTGTTCTCACTTGCTCAAGGAAGGACTGGAAACAATGGGATGAAACTGCAGGTGAAAAGATTCAGATTAGATGTTAGAAAAAAATTTCTAACAGTAAGGGTGATCAACCAGTGGAACAGGTTGCCACAGGAGGTGGTGAGCTCCCCTTCGATGGAGGTCTTCAAGCAGAGACTGGACGGCCATCTATCTGGAATGGTTTAGGGAATGCTGCCTCGGGCAGGGGGTTGGACTCGATAACCCTGGAGGTCCCCTCCAACTCTACGATTCTATGATTCTATGATAACCAACACTTTGAATTGCGTTCGGAGACCAATTGGCAGCCAATGCAGCTCGCGGAGTGATGCCGAAATGTGGGCATTTCTGGGTAGGCCCAATACTGCTCGCGCGGCTGCATTCTACATTACCTGAAGTCTCCGAACATTTTTCAAAGGTAGCCCCATGTAGAGAGCATTGCAGTAGTCGAACCTTGAGGTGATAAGGGCATGAGTGACTGTGAGAAGAGACTCCCGGTCCAAATAGGGCCGCAGCTGGTGCACTAGGCGAACCTGGGCAAATGTCCTCCTCGCCACAGCCGACAGATGATGTTCCAGATTTAGCTGGGGATCGAGGAGGACACCCAAGTTGCGGACCTTCTCTGAGGGGGGTCAAAAACTCCCCCCCAAGATGATGGATGGACAGATTGAATTGTCTTTGGGAGGCAAAACCCACAGCCACTCTGTCTTGTCAGGGTTGAGTTTAAGCTTGTTAGCACCCATCCAAACCCTAACAGCCTCTAGACATCGGCACATCACTTCCGCTGCTTCACTGAAGTGACACAGGGTGGAGATGTAAAGCTGGGTATCATCAGCATACTGATGATATCTCACCCCGTGTCGGCGAATGATCTCACCCAGCGGTTTCATGTAAATATTAAACAGCAGAGGGGAGAGGACCAATCCCTGAGAGACCCCACAAGGAAGGAACCTAGGGGTCAACCTCTGACCCCCTGCCAACACCGACTGCGACCGACCAGTGAGGTAGGAGGTGAACCTTCGCAAAACAGTGCCCCCAAATCCCAACCCCTCCAGCCGGTGCAGAAGGATACTATGGTCAATGGTATCGAAAGCCGCTGAGAGGTCAAGTAGCACCAGGATAGTGGAATGTCCCCTATCCCGGGCCCGCCAGAGATCATACGTCAGTGCGACCAAAGCAGTTTCCATGGAGTAGCCGAGCCTGAATCCTGACTGCTGAGGGTCCAGATATTCGGCCTCATCCAAGGACCGTTGGAGCTGGAGTGACACCACCTTCTCAAATACCTTACCTATAAAAGGAAGATTGGAGACAGGACGGTAGTTGTTTAACACAGCTGGGTCCAGGGAAGGCTTCTTGAGGAGGGGGCACACAATTGCCTCCTTGCAGGGAGCCAGAAAGGACCCCTCCCTCAAAGAAGCATTGACAATCTCCTGAACCCAGCCCCGCGTCACCTCCCTGCTGGCCAAAACCAGCCAGGAGGGGCACGGGTCCAATAAACAGGTGGCAGAGCTCACAGCTCCAATGGCCTTGTCCACTTCATCGGGTGCTACCGGGTCAAACTCCTCCCACACAACAGGATCAAAATGAGTCCCTGTCATCTCGACTGACTCATTGTCAGCCAACACTGCATTCCAATTGGAGTCAAGGTCCATCCGAATCTGGGCGATTTTATCCGTGAAAAACTTATTAAAATCCTCAGCACTACCCTGCAAGCGTGCATCAACCCCCCCCCCCGATTAAGGAGGGAGCGAGTCACCCTAAACAGGGCGGCTGGGCGGGATTTCGCAGATGCAATCAAGGCGGAATGATACGCGCATCTTGCTGCCTTGAGCGCCACCTGATAAGTCTTGATATAAGATCTTAAAAGTGTTCGGTCAGATACAGATTTACTTTTCCTCCATCGCTTCTCTAGGCGTCTCTTCTGGCGCTTCATCCCCCTGAGTTCCTCATTGAACTAAGGAGATCTCCTGGGTCTGCTACCACAGAGAGGCTGCAGCAGCGCAATCCGGTCAAGAGCCCCCTTCGCAGCCATATTCCAGGCCGTAACCAGGGACTCTGCCGAATTGTGAATGAGGGAATCCAGTATTTCCCCAAGTGTCCTCTGAAAACTCTCTGGGTCCATCAGACGTCTGGGGCGGAACCACCTAATCGGTTCCACTTCCCTGCAGGGGAGGATTGGAGCCTTAAAAACAAGCCGTAGCAGAAAATGATCTGACCATGACATAGGCAAGATATCTAAGCCCCTTAAATTCAGATCATTGCTCAACTGTTCTGAGAGGAATACCATGTCGGGAGTGTGTCCCCTCTCATGTGTCGGACCCTGAACTACTTGAGTCAGGTTCATGGTTGCCATGGTGGCCATGAACTCCTGCGCCAACCCAGAGGATTCGCCAAGCGACGGAAGATTAAAGTCCCCCAAGACAACAAGCCTGGGGAACTCAACCGCCAGCCCAGCAACCTCCTCAAGTAGCGCAGGCAGGGCTGTTGACATGCAGCTGGGAGGCAGGTACGCAAGCAACAAGCCCACCTGAACCCCTAGGTCCAACTTCACAAGGAGCGACTCACAACCGGCAATCTCAGAAACAGCGAGCCTGCATAGGCTAAAGGTCTTCTTGGCTATAATAGCCACTCCTCCCCCCCTCCCTGGGGTCGTGGCTAATGCCATACCTGAAACCCAGCTGGGCACATCTCAGAGAGAGGAACTCCTCCCTCCGGGCCCAGCCAGGTCTCGGTCACACATGCGAGGTCGGCCTCCTCATCCAGAAGAAGATCATGGATGAGGGGAGCTTTATTTACAACCGACCTGGCATTGAGCAGCAACAGCCTGAGCCCAGGGTCCGGATTTCGCCCATTACCAGAACTTCGGGCTGAACTCACAGGGTCAGAGCAAGGGATCGCTTTTAGACAGCGAGCTCTTGTTCCCCGGGAATGGCCTACCCTATGGCTCCCGCCATATCTGCCTCTCCCCAGCAAGACCGGTATACTTTGGCCCTCTATCACCCCAGAGCCAGCGTCCCCCCCTCCGCCTCTGCCACACCAGGCAGGCTAGCCAGTTCATCCCATTCATTCCACTCAACCACAACTCCATCCATACCATTAATTTATCCCTCCCACAAAGACCGCCCTTTAAACTGAACAAATTAAAACAATAAGCTAACCATCCATTCAACCCGATTCATTCCACAAACAGTCAATCCCCCCCACATCATTCATAACATCTAATGAATCAATTAAAATAGTATTAAACAGGTTTAAATATTTAAAATTTGGACAAACAATAGTTAAAAACAACTCAAAAAACATACTAACAAAAACAGGCATGCCAGATGTTAATCCTGCCGCAATAATTATAGCTATGCCTATATTAGTCCCTCCTAAAATAAAACCTGTAGTAAGTACAGAATAAAAACCCACAGGAGAACTAATTATACTAACAGTAATTATGGAACCCAACATCCCAAAGATAAGGCCTTCGAATAAGTCCAACATAATGGCGGCAGCAACAAAGGCCTCACCCACAGGTCTTAAAAAATTTAGCGGGAGGCACCCAGCCGACGGAGCAGGCCCGTTAGCCACGATAACCACTTTCACGATTTCAGTCCGTTCCAACAGTCCAGGGTCAGGGCCAGCAAAAGTCTCCTCCAAATTTCCCTCAGTTCTAGTCGCCGGGAGAAGGAGGAGAAGAGCGCCGTCAGAGCCGAAGCTGGCCTATTCCAAGATCTCTGGCAGCCTGCCTCGAAAGGGGAGGCGGCAGGCCAGTACAATGGAAATTAAGGACAAGCCAGCATCGGGACCAGGACTCGGCAAAGTAGAGGCCGAGAAATAATTGGTGGCAAAAAGCAGGCAAACCGAAAAGCTCTCCTGTTTGAAAATCCCCAAAAAGCCGGACAGCAATGGAAGAAACGGGGTGAGCCAGCGAGGGGCAAGATGGACACCTCCGACAGGCGAGCTGGCTCCAAGCCCCAAAAACGGCAGAAGTGGACCGAGCCGGCAAAGGACAAGATGGACGCCCCTGGCGGCCCCCCGACGGGCGAGCTGGCTCCAAACAGCAGTGACAGAAAGTTGTTCGCACCCTCATGCTCCGCTTTTGCAACGTCACCTACCCAGCTGAGTTTGGTTCTCCTTCGGCCCAGGGATGCGGGACGATCTACTTCGCTCGCTCACTCTCTCGGTCGACAGGCTGGGAAAGGAGAGTGCGAACGGCGCGGAAAGACGCCAGCAGCTCTGGGTTGCTTGGTTAGTTGGTTGGTTTCCCACGCGTGCTTTCGCCGGCTGGCTGGCGCTCTCGCCGACTGGCTGGCTGGCTGGCCTTGTTCGTCTGGTGGGCGAGCTGGCTCCGAGGCTTCAGGGGGGGCTTTCTGCCTGGCTGTAGGGTCTCCGGCGGCTTCCATCCAGTTGGCTCTTTGGCTCCTGCAGCCTGCTCAGCGGCTTCCCCCACGATGCTTCTCGGAAGCATCTTTGGTTTAGCTCCGAGTTTGCGGTCTAGCTCTGTGTTCATGGCGTGTGTTCGTTTACTTTGTGTGGGGATCAGAGGGAGGTGCAGCAGCTGGTGATGTCATCGTGGTTTGGCTTCTGGATGGTGGTTGCATTTTGTCTGAGGGATAGGTTTGGGCTTGGGTTTGGGTCTGGTGAGGGTGAATGGTGGTGGCGTACTGTGTTGTTCTGGGTCTGGTGTCAGTTTTCGTGACTAGGACTTCTTTGTTGATTAGGGCTAGTTTCCAGATGTCTGGTAGGTGGGCGGTATCATCACGTTTATTCATGTTGTGGGGGTGTTTATCTATTTTGATGGCTTCCATAATTATTCTCTTGTTGTGGTGTTCAGTTTTGGAGATTAGTTTGGTTCCTTCAAAATCAATTTCATGTCCTGTAGCTTTAAGGTGCTGGAAGAGGGAGGAAGTTTTTTCTTCTTTTCTGACTGCATTCTTGTGTTCTGTGATGCGTGCATTTATTCTCCTATTAGTTTGTCCAATGTAGGTGGCTGGGCAGATTTTGCATGGTATTTCATAGACTCCTTGGTTTTCTAACTGGATCATGTCTTTAGGGTTTCTTAAGATGTTGGCTATTTTTTGGTTGGTACCGAAGGCTGTCTTGATATTGTGTTTGTGGAGAATTTTGCTGATTTTATCTGTGGTGCCTTTGATGTAGGGGAGGAGGGCGATTTTGTTGTACTATTCTATGTCTCGGTTCTTGGGGGGTGTTTCCCTTTGGATTAGGTTGGTAATAGTATTTCTTTGGAATTCACCTACAGCAACTAAGCCAGCACTCCACACACCCCCACCAATATATAGAGAGAGACGGCAGCTCCGATCACACTTTGCTCACACAAGCACGAAGCCAAAGACCCCAGCTTGAAGATGACGAGTGGGACCTTGTCGAAACGTTGCCAAGATACTCTCAATCTTACATGGGAAAAGACCCGAATACACCAAGACCTGCATACCTATACCCATGAAAATCTACGAATATATATATTCGTGGGTGTTTGTATGTAGGTCTTTGGTTATTTGGGTTTTCTCCCGCATAAAATTGGAAATGTCTTGGTGACATTTCGACAAAGTCTCATTCATCATCTTCAGGCTTTGTTGTGCTCAGGTTAGTCTGAGTCAACTTTTAAAAGACCAGAACTATCGCCAAAACTGAACACTTTTAACAGAATAATCAGAGAAGCCATCAAGATAGAAAAACGCCCACACAGCATGAATAAACGAGATGATACCTCCCACCTACCAGCCATTTGGAAACCTGCCCTTATTGACAAATGAGTCCCTAACACAAAGAATGACACCAGACCCACACTCACGAAAAACACACAGGAAGTCACCACCACACATCCACGCAAAAAGCAAACCCAAACCCACACCTATGATGAGGACACGACCACAAACCAGAAGCCAGACCACAGCTGCATCATTAGCCACTTTAAACCCCTCCAACCCATACATGAAGCAAACTGACATCCACCATGAAGATGAGACACGACCACAAACGCGAAGCCAAACAACAGCAACACAGCTCATCATCTCAAATCCCCCTGCAACTCAGACTAACTTGAGCACATCAAAGCCCCCACCCAAACAGAACACTCCCCCAGCCAATCAAAGCACAGCCAACCCCCCATCCAATCAGAGCACAGCCAAGCCCCTAACCAATCAGAACACACCTCCACCCTATCAGAACACAGCCAAGCTCCCACCCAATCAGTTCATACCCCCACTGGCAGTTAAAAGGAAGAAACAGCTACGATCACACATTGCTCCTAGAAGCAC